>JADHKL010000031.1:0-238921 GCA_019925545.1 Ophiostoma angusticollis
TCGAACTACTCTTGGTCTCAACGGCAAGAAGGAATACCGAGACCCTGCGTCAGCGCCGGAGTGGACGAAGAACTTCGCCCAGACAGCAGAGCGTGCCAACAGAATCAAGTCTAAACGGAGAACGGTACAAGGCTCGGCCACCGAAGACGAGTCAGACGACAACTCTTAAGAGCAAACGGCAACGTCTCGATCCGCGTGCATACGTCGGCCACCTGGTTGGGTACCACTCGACAAACTTCAACAAATTTGGGTGCCCAACATCGGCAGGGTGATCAGCACAAGGGACGTCGTGTTCAACGAGGCAGATATCTTCGATGGAAGAGTGCCCGCAGAGTTACCTCTGGACGTGCAGGATATTAGTCCAGAAGAGCTGGATATGTTAGTCAAGTTGCCAGAGGCAGAGCCAATTGAGTCGTTGAACCAATTACTGGCCACTCCTCGTGCTGCTCGACCACCCTCTGTCGGTCAGGGGGTGGAAAGGTACGCAAGAGCTGACACCGGATGGGGGGGTGATTCCCTACCGATGGTGCAGCGAAAGAGGCAGAGCCCATTGGTTGTACGCAAGAGTTGACACCTGATGGGGGGGTGATTCCCACCGATGGTGCAGCGAAAGAGGCAAATCCAATCGAGACATGAAACCAATGTCTGGCCGCTCCCCGTGCTGTTCGACCACCCTCTGTCGGTCAGGGGGTGGAAGGTACGCAAGGGCTGACACCGGATGGGGGGGTGATTCCCACCGATGGTGCAGCGACGGAGGCGGTGCAGATGAAGTGCACTACGGGATCAGGCCCAGAGTAATGAACTGGTGCCACAGGCTCTGGCCGCTTTGATTCCATTTTTGCGAAGCTTGAGCAGTAACTCTACTGGCTCTTTTTGGCTAGGAGCTGAGACCTAGGTCGAGGCTCGGGGTGATTGCAACGCCCTCCAAGACTTACACTGCGGTGGTCCAACCACCGGGGGGGACGAGGGACGCCTCCAACCCTGGGTCTGCTGTGACTCCTCCAGTGGTTAAAGACTCGGCTGGGTTCTCCGTGATCCCGGCCCCCTGTTGGTTGTGCCTCAATTCGGTCTGCTGAGACTGCTGAGGTGCACCAAGCTAAAGACTCGGCTGGGTCTCCGTGATCCCGGCCCCCTGTTGGTCGTGCCTCAATTCGGTCTGCTGAGACTGCTGAGGTGCACCAAGCTAAAGACTCGGCTGGGTCTCCGTGATCCCGGCCCCCTGTTGGTCGTGCCTCAATTCGGTCTGCTGAGACTGCTGAGGTGCACCAAGCTAAAGACTCGGCTGGGTCCTCTCTGATCCCGGCCCTCTGATGGATGTACATCGATTCGGCCTGCGAAGACTGCCGAAGTGCACCAAGTGACGACCCTGGGGCAAATGGTGGTCCGTGGGACCGCTACGGCGAACCTTTGCCGTTGCCCCAGTGTCTGTCAAAGACATACTCCAGACCCAGAATTGTGGAAGGATCTACCCAAGCACCCACTTGGCCACATGCAGACCCAGAAAATGAACTGGTCATCACCTCATGTAGAGCTAGAGGTGGACAGCGGTGCAAGAACTTCACAAGAGACGGCGACGGGTGCTATGGTCAGTGTGGGTGTCCAGCATGTGACTGGCGGCCGTGAGATCTATCAGGAAGATTGATCATCAAAAGTCCCAGCGGGGGTGCCACGAGGCACACAGATACGTTTAGTGAGAGATGTCAGCTGCGGTGCAGAAGGCAAGGAGTTGGTTCAGGGCGCTATTCTTGGCCATGATGGTTGGGTCTGACCCTGAATGCCATCACCGTGCTCGTGTCGCGGCTGTACCATGCAGGCCATGTCTGCGCTCGTGTCGCTACTGGGTCGTGCAAGCCTTGACTGCACTCGTGTCACTGGAACGGACAATTTCTCTACGCCAGCTGCTGTCTCTGAAGCTGCTGTCTTTCGTCTCGCCTTCCGTCTTCTTCATGTTTCGATTTAACGCCACAACAAGATATCAACCGAATGTCCTTTTATTGACGACCATAACCAAAGACGACTTGCTATCGACGATCAGAGAGCCTGCCTGCCTGGGTGGACCTGCGCCTCCATGAGCTAGATCAAGTAACGGACTTGACGTACAATTCTACCTCGTGCCGGTGCGTGGGCAAAGGCCGAAGGAGGAATATGTTCTCGATTTTTACGTTTTGGAATGGAATGCACGCGGCGTCGCTGGCAGACCGCGGGTGTACTCGCGACTGGGCCACGCTCGCGTGCAGGAAGGTGCCAGAATGCGCGTCACTCTTTCCTCCCACCAAGTTTTCCTGGCACAGGTTTTTCTGGTGGAAAGGTTTTAACGAGGACGTTGCGGCAATAGGAGGAATGGATGGACTCGGCGCTTCTGGCCGGTCGCACCTCGTCGCGACTGGGCCCCGCGCGTGTTCAGGAAGGTGCAATGATGCACGTCACTCTTTCCTCCCACCAAGTTTTCCTGACTCAGGTTTTTCTGGTGGTAAGGCTTTAACGAGGACGTTGCAGCTCTCAGGATGGTGGACAATCAGGGACCAGAAGGTTTTGGTCTTCAGGAAGCCTCACAGTGTGCTCGACTCCCTGAGGGGGTGTGTCACATAGACTAGGGCTGTTTTGTACTGGTACCTGCTGTCTTAAAATTACGGCAGGGAAAGGGGTGCCCGTACGTTAAGCGGGGCACGCCCAAGGTCTTTTCTCAGGGCTTAAGACCACCCCGATCTCCCGAGAAGACGGATTCTGGAGGACGACAGACTCAACTCAATCTACAATCAGACACCCTACACCCTATTCACCTGACATGTTCGTCTCGGCCTTCATTCAGGCATTCCAGGTCATTACACACTAAAAAGGAGAACCAGTCCACTAAAGCCTGGTTGTAAGCACTGGAGCTGCGTGCTGTTGCCAGTCCATAAAGGTTGCGACGGAAAGCTGCACAGCTCATGGATTATCCGTAAGGTGTGGGAAATTTAGCAGAAGACCGCCATAGCCCGCCACGACACTCCTCTAGGCTCTAGCCTGCGCGCTGCCCCAGACTCAGAGCAGCCTTCGTACCAAGATATTGCTGTGTTGTAAGACGGGCACGAACTCCTTGGACCATGGACACATCATGGACGACCTTGTATAAAGAAATGGGGAGCAAGTCGTTGCAGTCGATGGTTGGAGCAGCATTACAGGCATATTTTGCGGAACCAGGTCAAGACGTAAGATACAAGGTTGGCTTCCACAGTAGCGTAGCCCCGACGCAACCGATGGTAATGACACACAACTGATGAGACTGACTCAACGTGATGGAAACCAGAGTTGTTTGGCACCCTTTCATTTACCAGTACTATCTAACAATTGTCATCAATGTGTGTCTACCGTTCTCCTTGTATCTGGCGAAGCATCAGCACAACCAGTCCTAATCAGCCTGTTTTTACCCAGACAGTCTCCCTGTCACCAAGAATGTCTAACGGCAAGGTACAGAACACAGACAACAAACTATTCTTTAAAGAGTACGTAGATATTTGCTACTGCCTGCATAAAGAAAGCACCAGGCGTCAGAGTCACCACGTAGATATCGTCATATGTCTTCTCCATTTGTCGCCACAAGCACAATGTTTTTAGGTTTACTGATAGGTATTGATCAGAGGTAGAAGCCAGCTATAGAAGAACATGGAAAACGAAAAGAATGGAGGAAAAGCAAAAGAAAAGGTCGAAAGGAAACACGGCCCCCAGTCTGATTGAGCCAAACGCCTCGCTAAGTTGAAGACAAAGGAAAAAAGAAATAGAATTGACAGGAATACAAGACACAAGCGTAGGCGAGTGAATGGAAAGAAACGAATAATACCCTTCTCTGTTATGTAGGCCGGGCAAGAACGTCCCAAGGGCTCAGATAGAGTTTTCGAAGCGGACATCCGAAGCATTACCCGCCCCGTCATGCCTGGCGCCAGTCCCGTCACGAGCAGATGAGTCGTCTGGCAGGTCCTGTGCGGTAGACAAAGAAATATCAGCACCACCAATCTCTTCAAGAGAGGTGTGGATCACCGTCGAATCAGCTTCGGCCTCATCGTACTCCTCGTCCTCTTTCGGCGCATCTCTTTCGTCAATTGCGGACGACAGAGAGTTAGATCCTGCAGTCGCATTCACCTTGTCCGGTTTCACCTGCGTCATAACTTGCGTCGCCGGTTCTGCCGTGCTTGTGATCGCACTCTCCGACCCTGTGTGGATCACCACGCTGTCGTGACTATTCGCACGCATCATCTCGATGCCGAGCTTCGAGGAAGGCAACATGGATTTGTTGCGGAATTGCTGTCTTGAGGCTTGTTGTGGGCGCACGGTAGCATTCCCCCCGCTGTTGGAACTGCCGCTGCCGCTGCCACTGCTGACATTGGTCAAGGTGGTTGTCAATCCCAGTCCAAGCTCGTCGTCTTCGTCGTCGGCTGAGTCGATGCTGCCGTCAAGCCGCCGCTTTTCAATGGCCTCTCGCTTGGCTCGCAGTTTCTCCACTGACCTCTGAGGTAACGGCACGGGAATAGGAGAGTGCAGGGCAAGCGTGACGGGGACAGAGACACGAGTCTGCTCTGTTTGGCCGCTGCCTGTGCCGGCTACAAGACCCGCCGGTGTCAACGCCGAATCAACAATAGCTCCAGGCTTTGCCAAAATGCCCCCAGCACCGAGTGCCTCATCTTGGGAAATCCCTAGGCCGCCCTCATCCCAGTCGCTGGTCAATTTCCTTCCAGCGATGGCCGATGATATGTCGTCGGTGGTGATAGATTCAGAATCGCCGAACAAACTTGATCCGATCGAACCGCCACGGCTGGAGCCCCGGAAACTGCTTCCTGGGCGATTGGCAAAGACAGAAGATCCAGACGTTGGACTGTCCTCAGAACGCAAGCTTTCTTGTCTTAACCCCGACGGCGCTGGATGTGACATCGGAAGGGGTGGGGAGTTGGCCTGATTTGGAGCAGGCGGTCTCCAGTGACAAAGGCTTCCTAGCACTTCTGCCAGCTTTGACGAGCTGATGGGCTTCTCGATAAGGCTGTCGAAATGCTGTCTTGCCTGAAGCTCCTTTAGATATGCTGTGATGGCGACAATCGGCGTATGCGAATTGGTGTTCGTTGTGTCTCGGATCATCCGGGCAACGTCGGCACCACTAATTTGGGGGAGTTTGTATTCCATGAAAATGATGTCGAACTTGATGTCGCTCATGGCATACCGGACAGCTTCCGGTCCGCTAGCTGCGGAGATCGTGCGACAGCGAAGCTTCTCGAGCAGCTTCTCCATAACCATTCGGGACACAGGATGGTCCTCGCAGATCAGCACATCCAGCGGGCGAAATACAGGCCCACTGTCAATGGCAATCTGGGACATGCGCCTCGAACTTTGCCGTCGTCGTTGCACACGAAGAAGCAGAGCATTCGCCTTCTCTCCCTCGTTATCCGAGGACGAGGGGGACATGTCGAATACTTGGCTTCGTCTGTTGCGATGGCTCAGCATATCGGCTGCAACTGGACTTCCTTCTTGCGAGCCAACTGTCAACGAACGCGATCGGCTTGACGGGTTGCTTGTCTGGCGCGGCGTTGACATAACTTTTTGTGGTGACAGTGGCAGCGGTGGCGGGATGCCTCTACCCTTAACAGGCGACGAAGCTGTGCCGACTGTGGTGCTGGCCTTTTGCAGACTTGGTGGCACACGAGGAATGTCAATGGTGCCGCTCGCGGATGGAAGGCTTCCTGTCGATATATTTGGCGGCTGGAGCAGTCCCATGGCAGTATTCGATGCCTTGCGGCGACTGTCAGGTGCTGCATGGAATGACACAAGTAACGGCGATGATGGCTGAGACGCACGGCTCGGAGAAGAGTTGGCTTGGCTGATTCCTGACGGGGATTGTGGCCGCTGTGATGCTTTGGCATTCGACATAGTGCGCTGGAGCTGCTGGTTCGCCGGTGACGAAATCAAGGGGCTGCCTTCCAGTGTTGGTCCTGGCGAGGCCCCAGGAGCACTCCCCATCCCACCAGGACTCACAACAGGTGGCTGCTTATTCTGAGCTGCTAGAGCCTCCGCCCTCAACTTCTGAATGACATCTTTGTTTGCCTTCTCAAGAACGGGCAGATTCTTAAAGGCAAAGCTGCCAAAGTCGTCTGTGACGGCCGGTTCACTCAGACGCCGGCTCTTTAGGTCACGCACATGAGGCGGAATGTGGAGGGGCACGAGACCGCGCTTCACAGAGTTCGCTTGCGAACGCACACGAGACAATGCATCGTGTGGTCGGTCGGGGTAGTCCGAGCTGGAGGCGTTTGGCGCAGCCGCTGGATCTTCAATCTCCTCGGTGAACGACTGCAATGTGGCTCCTCTTGCATCAAAATATTCCGTGTCTTCGGGGTTCTCGAGCTGTGGCACAAACTGGGCCTCGTCTTGCAGAAGCGTATCCCAGTTGACGCCTGCAAACCAGGGGTGGTTCCGTATTTCCTCGCCCCCGGAGGCGTAATTTTCGTCGCGATTTGCCCCGAGTCGCTCGCGTGGATTCGTGCAAAGAAGCTTGTTGATCAGATCCTTGGCTTCTAGCGAGACCTCCTCATCCATGCCTTCCGGCCACTGAATGCGTCGCGCCAGGATGTTTTCAAACACCTGCTCCGCTTCGCTGGCATTGAAGGGGGGTACGCCGTAGAGGAACTCGAACATGATGCAGCCAACGGACCACCAATCACTTGTTTCATCCTGTGGCTCGCCCTTGATTGTTTCTGGAGCAAGGTAGTCTGGCGTCCCAACAAACCGGCGGTTGGTATCCTCAGGGTCAAAAAGAGCCCAGTTCGGTGGTGGCATACTGGTCTGTGGCGGCGTTGACTTTCCCTGCTCCGCAGCGTTGTTGTTTCCATGCGGCGTGACCTGCTGCAGCGACGGCAGATCGGGTGATCTGCTGCCATCACCGTCGGTCGCTTCATTGTGAGGAGAATGGATAACTCCGGGAAGGGAGGCTGTCGAGATGTCGTTCAGCGACAAGTTGCTGATCATGTGGCTCAAGGCATCGCTGCCGCCGCTGTCACTCCGCTGGCCGGACGTACGCCGAGCATCATTCGGCGCGTTGCTCGTGAGGTTAAAGTATGACGGCTGGCCGAAACTTCCAACAAATTCGCTCGGTGTCATCAGCGGCGTGCCGCTTGGCGAGTGGCTGCTAACATTGTGAAGGTCGAGGGATGCAGAGCGTGATGATGTGATGGACGCGGAACGCGCAAAGGGGCCTTGCTTCAGAAGATCCGGCGCTGGCTCAGAGGTGGCGCTGTTTAGTGCGCGCTTCTGACGGCCGATCAAGCCCATGCGAGACAGGCCAAAGTCGGTAAGCTTGAGGTGGCCCTTTTGGTCGATCAGCAGGTTGTCAGGCTTCAAGTCTCTGTGAACAATGCCACGGTTGTGTAGATGCTCGACACCAAGGACGACCTCGCCAAGATACTTCTTCACCCAGTCTTCTGGTAAGCACCCAAGCACCTTGATGAGCGACGCACAGTCGCCGCCATTCAAGTATTCCATCACAAGGTAAAGATAGTCCTTGCTCGAAAACGTCCAATACAGCTTGGCGACAAAATCGCTCTCACCCTGCCACATCATGATGGCCCGTTCTGCTTTGACATTTGTGACCTGGTTTTTGGCAACCATGTCCGCCTTCTTCAGAACCTTGATCGCAAAGTATTCGCCAGTCGACTTCTTCTTAGAAAGGTAAACGCTGCCAAAGGCGCCCTTGCTGATGGGCTTGATGACCTCGAAGTCTTTAATCGACGGCGGTACAGCACGAGCCATGGGGGCGGCACTGGCGGCACTTAGTCTCGGTGACGACGGTGCCTGTCTGGTGATGAAATCGCCGGACGCAGACAAGGAGATGGACGACTGGCGCCGGTGGTGGAGTTGGTGATGGTGGGACTGTTGAAAGGAGTGCTGCGCAGACATGTACGGTGAGCTAAATTCGCTGGTTGGCAGCATGGGTGACGCTTCAGGTGACGCAAGGCTGTCGGATGGCACCGGCATACTGCGAGGCTTGAAAATTCGCAAAGGCGAGGATGGTGCTGGCACGACAGCTCTCGACGGCGACTCTTGTCGGCGTGGTGAATCTGTACCCGGCCCAGAGAGAATGAGACTGCGACGGTGATGCTGTCGCGAGCTCGCTTGGCGACGAAGATCACCAAACTCGGAAATAGGCGACTCTGTGCGTGGAGGGGGGCGCGAGGTAACAGAAGACGATCGCATGCTTCCGTCACTGTCACCCGCATCGCTTTCGAAAAGCATAGACTCGCGGCGAGACTCGCGGCGTACAGGGATGCTGATGGTGCCGCGGGTTGACTTGGGTGTTGGGCATTCCATCGGGCTGCCAGATTTCTGCGAGTCTGTGGTAAGAGAAAGCCGCCTGTCGTCTGGGTTCTCACAGATTTTGGCCTTTTCAAGGGCCATGGCCAGACTGGACGGTGCATCAAAAGACCCAGAAAAAAAGGCTTCTTCGTATGTCGATGGGGTGACATCCGCTTGCATTTCCGCTTCACTGTCGTCTTCGTCCTCGGTTGAGTCGCTGAGACGGCCAGCAGCAATTTTGGCCGCCTTCCGCAAGGCACCGTCAATGCAGTCTTGGACGATGACGGCAAACTCGACACGAATGCGCTCGGCATACTCGATGACACGCCGATGACGGAGAACCGTCTCGACCTTTGCCTTGGCGACCTTTTCGGTGTCTGCACACAAAAGCGCAAGGCCCTGTTCCTGGTCTAGAGTGTTGTTACTCGGGGACTGCCACTGGGCCACCTGTGAGATGCGGGACTCGGACTGCGGCGACTGTGTGCGCAGCTCGCCCGGATTTTGCGAAGATGACTCCTTGATGGCGGGAGTGCTGATCTCGATAGCGGTGTCGCAGAGGTCCAGCAGAAGCTCAACAATTCTCGCCTGGGGTCTTCGAATGGCAAATGAACGGCCGCGTGCATGGCCAAATCCAGACGACCGGTCTCGGGACCGACCTGCGGCGGGCGACGGCGAGGATGCAGACGAGGGTGACGAGCTGGACGAGACGGACGAGACAGGCGGACCAATGGGTAGTCCCTTGTACTCTGCCATGGGCATGGGAGACGAATCACCTGTCAGCGATCTGCTTTTCCGGGCTTCGAGGGCGTCTAGAACCTTGACGATGGAATGGCGGTGCTCGATCAAACTTTCATGCGCCATCTGGACGTCCATCTCGGCAGTGTGTTCCTGTAAGCAGAGATCGGTGTGCTTTTCAAACCACCAGGGCGGGATCTGTCGCTCGCAAATACGGCAGAGGACAGGCTGAGGAGCGGGATGGTTCTTGTCGTCTTCGACGCCCGACTCGGCCAAATGTGTTAGGTAGCTGGCGAGGATCTCAGCACCAGAGCCGAGGGAGTTGACAATGAAGGGCGGGAGATTTATCTTGATCTCGCGAGGTGCCATCCACGGCCGGATCATCCACATTGTATGGCTCTCGTCACCAGAGGCCGTATCGTAGACCATGATGCCCTGCGCCTCGAGATCGATAGTGTCGGGATGTGATCCGCCGTCGTTGGTGGCATCACTGGTAGCGTGGCTATCAATGTCCACGTCCTTCGGCTGCCCAACGACAAGGTCGGCTGGCAAGAGCTTCGAGTGGGGACCGAGCCGCATGGAGAAGCGGACTATCTGACTGCGGGAGTCGTCCTTCTTCATGGACCTGACGATATCGGCAAAAACGTTCTTGTTGTCGCTGATGATGAGGTCCGAGATAACAGCGCCCTGCACCTCATTCGTCGGGGCACCAAGCACGTCGACCCAGGAGGGGCTGACCCAACGGACGGTGCCATCGAGGTTCAGGTCCATGAACACGTTGAGTGTCTGCTCAGCGGCCTCACGCAACTCGTCTCTCTCCTCTCGGATGTCTTCACTCAGTGAACGTTGCATTGCGCCGGCGAGTTCGCCACGGAGGGACGTAACCACGGGCGGAGCGAGCATTTGCGGGTCCATTTGCTCCTGCTGCTGTCCCAGTCGCTGCTCCTGCTGTTGCTGTGTCTGCTCCATTGTGGCGGTCGTGTCAGCAGGTTGACAAGTTGCCGGCTTGGCTCGGTAGCATGAGACAGGAGATTCGAAAGTGACGGGGGCAGCGGCCCCGTTTGGAAGGTTGTTGGCGGAAGAGAAGGGCGGCACACCGTTCGGCGGAAGTGGTTTTTATCGAGAAACACCTCGGAATGAAAGGCCAGGCGTTCGCTATCGGTGATGGTGATCCCGTTCGAAGATGCAATGGTCCTCGCGGTCATCTGGCAAACAACCAGAGCTAAAGCACCGCCAAGTAGCTAGACATGGCGGGTTTGCGGCGAGTTGGTCGAGTATTCTGGAGTTGTTAGGACGGACTCAATCGCAACAGCATTCCGCGCATCCAGAAGTGCCACGACCTCCCTGGCTTACTTGCATCTACTCTGTCTCTTCGGTCGGTATTGGCGCGCGTTCGGAAGGAAGTTCGATAGGGCGGGAGGGTAGGTATCGGGTTTGTCGGATGCGGCGGCGAAAAGAGTGTCGGTCAGGCCGACAGAAATCGTCACCGTAAGCCTTGCAAAACCGTGGCGTCGAAGGGCGATAAGCTGGGCGTTGTTCAGTCAATGGCGGCAGCTCACAGTACAGTTTCTTTTGACCCAGTTGTTGCAGTGGAGAGAAGTCTTCAATTGGGAGTCATGAACAGGCGAGAAAAAAAGCGGAAAGCGCGCGGGGTGGACGCCAAGAGGGAAGGTTCAAGGGACGGGCAGAGACAACAAGCCCACTCGAAGCAGCCCTGGTACGAATGGGGCAGAGCCAATGAGAAAATTGGGGAGGGACAGAAACCGTAAACACAAAGGAACAGAAGCAAACGCAAAACGAAAGAATCGAACCAACACTGCCGCGCTTGTTGGTGTGCTTGAGCATATGTCTAAAGGGTGTATGCTATGCTCAATCTGTCACGAGGCAGCAAGAATGAGGGGAAAAGTTCTGGCTGCTCATCAGCATTACTACGCACAACCGGCGTGCATGAAGGTCACAGCAAAACAGCCCACCTGATAAAGTTCAAGGCTGCTTCCAGCCAATAGACAAGGACTACAACGAATTAGGTAATAAGGGATCGCCCCCAAGGAGCGGCGCGTGAATCGTGCAGCACCGGGGCACTAAACATCACTAGGCTTCACCGCGCTTAGGCTGTTTCCCCCCGCAGTCAGTCCCCTATGCGATATCGAGCGAATACGAAAGATACTCGCAAGCGACAGCACAATGCCCCAGCGTTAAAACATCAGCTATCACAACAAAACACACAGGGATAAACGGACTGTGTGTACACGTGGCAACTGGAAGCCGTTATTTTACTTTCGGTCGTCTAGAAGACGACCTCGTGGCAACCAATCGTGGAAACTTGGGAAGAGTGTCGGGCTGATTTGTCACCCACACTGAACGACCCCCCACCGCAACTCCCCGCCTCGAACCTCGCTGCGCGCGTCTCGTCCTGTGTGAACTTCGGACTGCACGCCGCCTCGACATGCCGCCTTCCGTCCCTTCAACAAGCAGCATGGCCGCCAGACGGCCACTACGCATTCTATGCTTTGGCGACTCACTCACGGCCGGCTACACAGAGTCTGGGCTTCAGTATCACCCCTATCACGACGCGCTCTCCCGACAGCTCAAGGCAGCTTTCCCCGGCCTTGTTATCGACGTCGACGAAGACGGGCAGGACGGTGATTTCACACGCAACTTTTCGTCTCGTCTAGTGCAGACCTGTGAGTTAGTAGTCGGACAGGCGGTCCCCTTTTGTGAAATCATCGCGCAAGGCTCCGGCAGGCTAACATGACTCTTCTGGCAGGGCGAAAACATGGCACGAGCAAGCCGTATGACTGGGTGATCGTGCTCGGCGGAACAAAGTGAGAAGCATTCTACCGTCTTGCGGGTGTACTTTCCTGCCAGGAGACTTTAACCAACGCGTGACAGTGACATGGCCATCGCCGTGAAGCCAGAGATGATCTTTGAAAACCTCGAGCGGACTTGGTCCTACGCCAAGGCCCGGAAGAGCAAGGTGCTCGCGCTCACAGTTCCTGAGCTAGCTCCCACTCTAAAAATGTCTGTTGCGGCTCGAATAAACACGGCAAGGGACCGCCTGAACGCCCTCATCCTGGGATATACCAGTCCTATGTTGTATGTTTTTATGAAGATCACCTTCCCTCGACCCTACTGGAACCATACTAATCTTTGTATGACACAGCCACGCATTCGACTTTAAAAAGATGTTCTCCCAAACTGTGATGGCCGAGGAGAACCGGAAGAAGTTCTACGACGACGCTGTGCATTTTACACCCGATGGCTACGACAAGATGGGTGAGCTGGTGGCAGCGGCTCTTATCGACATTCTCAAGGCTGAGGAAAACGCCGCTACAGGAACAGTGTCCACGACGCTCTCGACCGTGCGGCCTCGGAAGCGGAAGTCTTTCAAGGACGATGACAACAATTTTGAAGAAGAAGGCGGCAGCGCACGCAACCTCCGACAAGGCTATGTAGTTGTTCGCAGAAAAGACTTGGACTAGTATGGTTGCGGGACAGCAGACGAGGTCTGGGGCACGTCCCGCCTGCCAAGTCTGGCGCGGTGATGGTATCCCGGGAGCTATTTCGCCGTGCTTGGTAACGAAGATATTCCCAAGGAGCGCTATGACTTTACGACTTGTTCTACTTGTTCTGCTCGCTTACGAAGTAGAGATGTGCTTGGACTCGGTGTTTTTTTGGTGTTGGGCACCATTGGAATAGTATTTTTGATGTACTCCGTGTCAAATCACCAAACGACGAAAAAGATGGCATGCAAGGCTTCTACCCCGTCGCTCGCTTCGCCAGAACGCCAAGTCGTATGCAAAGTGTGTAGTAAATTGTCCACCGACCGCAATGTCGTCAAACGACGAGATTCTGGATGACGAACTCCTGCGAAAGACGGGCAATAGGGAGTTAGAAACTTGATCAGCAGGACTGTCGGTACGTAAGATGAACGAAGCAGAAGATTCTTACGGGATACGCCTGTTGCAACGCGTTGGAGATGTTTTCGACCTCCTCGGCCAGGCTTTGAACGTTGGCGTCCCACTGACGCAGTTCTTTGTCTACGGCGCACTCGGTGCGGCCGCTGCCCTTTTCGCCAGACGCGTCGACGCCTTCGAACCACACGAGACCCTCAATCTGGTCAATGCGTCCCAGCAGACGGCCCTGCTCGACCATGCGCGCGGCCGTTTCCTCAGCCTTGCGGGCATCCAGGCCCAAGAGGCTGGCGAGGCTGTTGAGGTGGATGTTGCGGTACAGCAGCGACACACCCAGCAGGTTGTGCTCGACAACGGCCTTGGCCAGCACCGTAGACCCGTCAGACGTGATGGCTAGCTGGTGCGGCTGCAGACTCTGAGCGAATTTTTCGATCTCGGCAGGTGTCAGCAGGCGGTTGAGGAACATCTTTTCGAGGATGGGAAACTCGGCGAGGCCGGCGGCACGGTCGTCCTTGTAGAGGCGGCCGAGTACCCGGCTACGCGTAGGTCCGGCAGGGGCTAGGATGGCGCACTTGATGGCCACACTGAGGGTGTGCAGCCGCTCTTCTTCGGCAATGGCCAGGCTGTAGCTGATGTCGTGGTAGGCGACGCTGGCCGCGAGGAACTCGCGCTTGGCGTCGTTGATGCGCGCCTGCGATAGCTTGAAGTGCAGGTTCAGCTCCTGGTCGTGCACATCAAAGATGACGCTCTTGAGCTGGTTGAGATACGACTCGGCTGTCGTACTATCGTCGACCTCGAGCAGGTCGCGCACGATGCGCACCCAGACGCGCACCTTGTCTTCCTGGCTGACGCGGCGCTGGCTACTGTCCAGCGGGATGCGCGCTAGCCGCTGCGCTGCCTCGGCATAGTTCTCCTGTGCTTCGTGTGCTGTGGCCACCAGGTCTGACAAGGCCACGATCTGCTCAAGAAAGCTGGTTTGTTGCGCGCTACCCTCGAGTTGGCGAAGCAGATGATCGCCGACCTGGATCCAGGCATCGTCGTTCTGAACGTTCTTGAGCGTGGCCACAATGCGGTCAAGCACCTGGCGCGCCGGAATAATGCCGATGGCTTCGTCGGAGAGCTTGTCGCTAATGGCAATCAGGTCGTCCTGAATCGTGGCCGGGCTGGACAGCACCTCGATGTCTGCTAGGATGCTTAGCAGCGCGGCGCCGACGTCCTTTGTCGACGAGAGGTTAGCCAGCTGGCTGGATATATGTGCTGATGCCACCATTGCCTGCAGTGTGTGTCCTGGGCAGAATCGTGGAGCTATGGGTTCTTTCGCGCAAGTTTGGTGTTGAACGTGGTTGGATTTGTTTGCAGGCATTCTGGTGGGGCCTCATAATAAATAGCTGTTTGGCTTTCTAACGGCCGTTCAACACGTGGCGGGGCAAGGAAAGCGAAGCAGGAACATTTTGAGAACTACTCCGTGCAGTACGGGTTACGGAGTATACATTCATTTAGTATTTTTCTCGTCTTTCTCGTCTTTCTCGTCTTTCTCGTCTTTCTCGTCTTTCTCGTCTTTCGGCGTTCTCGTTTTCACGTTTCTTCCCTTCTATCGGGACAGTTCGAACCTGACAACATTCATGAATGATCGCCTTAGTCAGACTTCCCCCCCCCACAACGCAGAAGCAAAAGAAACTCGGGTTATCTGTACACTTAGATCCCATCCTCTCGCGCCGCTGCTGTCCATTCTTGCCGTTTCTCTTCTAGCCACTGACCCTTCTCGATCCAGCGTTGCTCAAGCCACTTGGCCAGTGCCTCGTCTGCCACTGGCAGCTCTGCCAACGGAAACCGGCGCACATGAACGTGGAAGCGGAATGACTGGCCCGGCGAGGAGTTGCTGCTTAAGTTGGGGATGCAGAATGTGTCCCACATGGTAGGCGCCTCGTGGAAAGTCGACCCCTCTTGGTACGCAATAGCAAGATCGTAGACAGCCTTGACGTGCGAGGACGCCCGCAGATGCTGCACCGTAGCGACGAAGCCGCGGGTTCGAGGGTAAAGCAGGTGCTGCGGCTGAGGATGGTCATTTCTTCGGCACCAGTCTACGGACTCGGCGTACTTTTCTGGCGTGTAGCGGGTAGCCTCGGAAAACGAGATGAGCCCTGGCCGGAAGGTCAGTTATCAGAACAGTCCAGCATGGGCGTGGCTGCAGGGTTGAAGAACAAGCGTACATGTTGGCCACTTGCGGTTGACAATGCCAGAGAAGACCCGGTCCAGCTCCTGCTTGTCCTTGTCCCAGCGCCGCGTCACCAGCGGCATCCCGAGAGCCCACAGACCCCAGCCAAGGAACGGTACCCATTTGAGCTGGGCCTTGGCAAAGTAGCGGCAGCGGCCGAGCATGCCGGCGCGCAGAGCCACGGCCTGGATCATGTAGAAGTCGGGCCAGGCGACATGGTTGGCGACAACAATAGCCGACTCGCCACGGGGAATGATGTCACCGGAAATGGTGATGGCGGCCCCATTCGCGATTGTGAAGATACCCTGGATCCATGCCCACACGGAATAGGCGGCTGTGGACGACAAGCCGTAGCAAGTGTCGGGGAAGACGGCGGTGAGAGGCAGTAGGGCAGAGACAAAGACGTCGATGACAAAAAGCCAGGCCACCCAAGGCAGTGCGATTAGCAGGCCGCGCACCTGCTGAACGAGGCCAGCCATGTTGACGACGGGCAGATCAGGTGTACAGTCGGAGAGAGGAAAATGCGAGGCGAGCATTGTGCCATCGGGAGGCGGGACGTTGCGTGGGCTTTTATGGAGATCTGGGGCCTGAGCCCTGAGGAGCCGAAGGCCCGTGACAGTCGCACTGGTGCTGCGTTTGGGCCCTCTCACATAGAAGCTGCTGTGCGCGCCGTGGCAGTGTGCTGTGTGTCGCAGCCAACTGCTGGAACTCGGTCAAGATCCATGATAGAACAACAGTTGAACAGATTACTCATGCGCTGGCGAAACGCGGTCAACCTGAAGATGCCCCGTGCTCCGTACCGACCTACCTACCTACCTAGGTATCTTACATACATACTCCGGAGTATTTGGGCCTTACTACGGAGCAGTGGGCTGCACTTGGACAACGCAAGCCTCTTCCAAGCAATTTGTATTAAAAGAGCAGACTGCTGGCTTGGGGCTAAGTAATGCCATTGTTTGAGGGAGCCGTTGCCGAATTTTTCGTTGACTGAACAAGATTACTAATTGTGGGCATGAATTCCCCTCTCTCTGTTCTGACCAGGTCCCTTCCGAGTCCCGACAACCACCCCCCCACGCTCAGGCTGCCACTCACACCACCGCTACCCTTCGTTGGTGCATCACTTTCAGAGTTCGGTCTGTTGGTGCTGCTTTCGCTGTGTTTAGGAGCCGTGCTGGCTTCCCAGTGCCTCCAATTGAATCGACGCCTCTGCACGTTTGACTATCTCAACGGTACCCCCCTTCTCGAGCGTCCAGCAAACGTCCGCAGATCCCAACCGCTTCAAGTTAAGGAGAAGCAGACGAGTAAGGTCAACATCTACCGTGCTCTCGCGACGTGGCTGCTACCATCACAGCCTCGACCCGAACCTCTGCCAGAACGCGTTTCAGAACCCAGCCACACAAAACCAGGTCCTCCTTTTACTCCGTACTCCGTCATCGCCTCCTTCTTGTCCCCACTGCCGCCTCTTCCCGTCACCTACCGCCATCCTGCGCGGCGCCCACAGCCCACGAGTGCCTTGTTTTTTAATGGTTTCATCGTCCTTTTGCCTGCCGTCTCTCTGGCTCAATCGCGGGGTTCTCGCATTCCCCCTCTCCCCTGACGGCCTCTTTATTTGAGTTCTCGCCGTTGCCATCCATCCCTTCGTTCCAGACTCGTCAAGAACCGCACACCCATATATGCGGCTTGCCATTCGCCAGACCAGGATCGTTCGTTTCTTCTCTTTCCTAGCCAGGTAGGCCAGCATAGCCCCGGTCATTTTCGCTTCGTTCAGTCCATTTTTATTTCGCGGTTCTCTTGTCTGTCGAGCAGCGTCTCTCCTCTTCCTTTACGCTTCTCCACCTCGTTGGTCGGTGTGGGCCGGTTTTGCTCTTTCGTTCCCGTTTCAATTACAGTTGCCTTCTCTAACGCCTCCACAGAAGATAGATCGCAGAAGCACGATGGCGTCGTCCTTGTCGCCGAACCAGGACGGCGGCGGTCCGGCGCCTGCGGCGAGTTTGGGCTTCCTCAAGAACATCTCGGAGAAGCGCATGACGCGAGGTCAGAACAACCTTTGACTTTTCCCGACTGTCTCCTAGTATACTGACCAACTGGTCTTCATTTCACTACAGACGGAAACCCGCCGAAACGCCGAGGCCCCAAGCCAGATAGCAAGCCAGCCCTCACGCGCCGACAGGAGCTCAACCGCCAAGCCCAACGAACGCACCGGGAGCGCAAAGAGCTGTACATCAAGGCTCTCGAGGATGAGGTTTTGCGCCTGAAAGAGGTCTTCAGCAACGTCTCCCAGGACAAGGACCGCCTGTCCCAAGAGAACCGTCAGCTCAAACAGATGCTCTCCCAGAACAGCCCCGGTCTCGCCTCCGGCCTGCCGGCCGTTGGCAGCAGCTTTATGGACGAAACCGCAAGCAACCCCAGCCTTGGTTACTCCGCCAGCGCCGCTGGCAGCTACGTGCCTGCCTCCAGCTCCAACACAAGCGCGTTCACACCGCCGCCGTTTGGCACTGCAACGAGTCAGCAGTGCCTTGGCTCGCCACAGAGTGCTGGTTCCAGCCATCAGCATCAGCACCAGAACCAGAATCAGCATCAGCATCAGCAGCAGAGCCAGAGCCAGTATCCATACCAGCACGCGGGCAGCCATGCACCAGCTCCAGCTTCAGCCGGTGGAGATCCGCGCAAGAACCCTGGCATTGACTATGAACAAGCGGGCATAGACTTTGTCCTAACGTAGGCGAACTGCTCCCCTTTTTTCTCTCGAAAATCCAGACAATCAGCTCTTTTCTTCTGTCTCCCCCCTCCTCTCCACACACATGTCCAGATGATGGCATGGCGCACCGAGCACAAAATTCCCCCGTCTCTGTCGCCGCAGGCAACGTGGGCCCTCTCTGGTGTGTTTAATTAGGGGCTGCGGTCCGACGGACAGTTACAAGGACGTGAGCAGGGAACTAACGCTGTCGTGCGCGCTTTTTCCCCCGGCAGTCTCGAAAAGCCTTGCATGGACCACCTGCCGTGGCTATTGGAACGCGGTGCCGAGGCGGGTGGCGAGCCCTGTGGCCATGCCCTCATGGCATCGTGCCCGCCTGAGCCCTTTCCCGAGCTGACACCCGACATTCCGTTTGGCTACGCCAACGTCAAGGGAGGCGACATCGAGTCCGGCCAGCGCACCTGGGAGCTCTCCAAAGCCGACCTCTCCACGCTGCTGGCCCTCAGCTCCAAGCTCAACCTGGATGGCGAGATAACCCCTGTCATGGCCTGGGGTATGGTCTTGGCCCATCCTCGCCTAGGGGAACTGACATCGGCCGATTTCCAGAAGTTGACTGAGGATCTGAGCACCAAAGTGCGGTGCTATGGGTGCGTCCGATTTAATCCGTTTCTCCTATCCTCCTGCATAACTGGGAAACTAACCGGTCAGATTCGGCGCCGTGACAGAAGAGTTCGAGGTACGCGATGCTCTGGAAAACCTCCTATCCACGAGGCCAGACGTCATGTCACCGGACATGAATCACGGGTTCGCTATGGTCTTTTGAGTGCTTGTATTTTTGTTTTTGTTTGTTGGCTTTCGAGGTCGTACGTATCTAGAATTTGCGTCTTTCTCGTGGGTATGGCTTTGTGAAATTGTGGAATATTGAAACTTGCTGGAGATCTGTGAGACTTTTGCGGTGGCCCGGCTAGCTGTCTTCTGACGTTCCTTGCCGCTCGGTCTCTACTTTGTCTGTCATAGGTTTCAACCTCGTATATTCTGCTGTGCGCTCTTTGATACCATTACGTCTTCACGTTGTCGACGGTGTCGACGGTGTCGTGACGACCACGGAGTCGGTCAAGAGAGCAAGGCTGGCACTTCCAAAGCACATATTATGCTTACTCGTGCAACGCCCCTGTGATCTGGCCCATCACTGAATAAACTCTGTAGGTGGTAGTATCTTACAACTCATTCGGTGTAACTGTCCAACCGACGAAGCGGAATTCGGAATTAGCTCCGACAACAACCGCTTTCGTACAGGTTACAAAACTTGCCACACGGAACGAGAGCTCACGTCCCTTCCTGCATTTTCTATTATCCTTCTGCTAATTCCGAAGTCCGCACTGGCCCGAACTCGTCATGCCGCCGCAGCGATCCACAACGCACTCGGCGACCTACGGACAGGCCTGCATCCACTGCGTGAAAGCCAAAACCAGGTGCATTGCCAGACCTGATGGCAATTGTGAAAGGTGTGTCTGAGTAGCAAATTACGGGTTGGGCGTGTTCTAATACGCGTACCAGATGCCATCGGTTGCAGAAAGCCTGTCTGGCATCCAAGTCCGTCCGCTTGCGTAGCGCCCAAGGCTCTCTCGCTGGGCGCGTTGCCACGTTCGAGGAAAAACTCGACGGACTTGTCGACCTGCTAAGAACAGTGACCGAGTCGCCGTCATCATCGGCCGTATTGCACAGCGCGTTAACCAAAGTAACAAACGATGCAAGCAACCAGCAGCTGGCAGAAAACGACATCACGCCTGCGTCCACGACGTCGGGAGAGACAGGCAGCGAGACCTCGGGCTCTACCTGCACGTATGAGCAGCTGTCCGACGAAGCTCTCGAGGACATCTTTGACTCGTTTTGTCAGCAGTTTCTGCCCTTCTGCCCGATCGTGTCGTTTCCGCGCGACATGACGGCCAAGCGCATGCGCCACGAGCGTCCGTTTTTACTGCGTTGCATCACCGCAGTGACGACCAAGGAGACCCGAGACAAGATTGTCCAAGGCGAGGCCATCCGCCGCGTCCTTGCCCAGGAGTTACTAGTAGACAACCGCTCTAGTACCGACCTGCTGCTTGGTCTGATGGTGTTCGTCAACTGGAACCGCGACCAGCTGCTCACCCGGACCACATTGATGCCGCGCCTGATGATGCTAGCACTGTCCATTATCGACAACCTGCGCTGGAACCTGCCGTTGCCGCCAGACTATCAACTGGTGGCGGGTTATGTAGCGAGCAAGGAGCCGTGCCCCGATGGCAACGACGAGGGCGGCGCCGCGGATGCGAAGCTGGAGCAGCAGCGAGCGCTCTTGGGCTGTTTCCTGATCTCCTCGTCGTAAGTCTCGCCAATTTTGCGCACCTTCCGTTCCCCGTTACTAAGTGGCATCCAGTGTTTCCATCTACTTCTACCACGACGGCGGCATGCGCTGGACTCCACCCCTAGACGAGTGTCTGCGCGCTATTGAGAGGCAACATGACTGCCCCGGCGACCAGCGACTCGCCTACCATGTGCGTCTGCAGCTCGTTCTTCACCGGGCCATTGACGCCAAGGGGGGGGGGCATTCTCTGCGCGGCCCATCCCTTGCGTCCTATGTGGTCCAAGCCTTCCACGACCAGCTAGAGGGCTGCCGAGCCATAAGACCGCCAGGTCTAACGTCTGATGGTGCGTGAAGGTAGAACAATCTAGACCCCGGGAACAGAAACAGATGAGTCTCTAATAACCTCTCTTCAACAGCCCTCATCATTGCGCACGAGCAATATGTCGCATTCAGTCTCAATGATATGACGTACTCGGTCAACAGTGCGCTGTCATCCGGTCAGGATCTGATTGACGGCGATTCGGCTGCGGCAGCATCTCTCCAGATTGAACGCATCCAGTGCTACTGGCGCTCAGTCCATGCCATCCGCGTGTTCATGGACGCCTTGTTGTCCCGGCCGGCATCGTCCTCCATTGGCATCACGTTTATTCTGTGGTCCCAGATATCGCGGGCCCTTACAACACTGATCGGCCTGTCGACGCTGCAGCTACCGTCGTTTGACCGCCAAGCCGTGCGTCAGGTGGTCGACGTGCTACAAATCCTGCGCAGCCTAGCCGAAATGTTCGACGGTGCGTCGGTGGCAGAAACGGCTCCGAACAGCGTGCAGGCCCGTAACGAGGAAGACATATTCACGCGGGTTGCTGGCATTATGCGTGCCATGCATGGAGCCATGTCCTACAAGCTAGAGGTCTCTGCCGAACCTCAGGCTGCCTGGAGCAGCGTCAATGTGGACATGACACAGTTGCCAAGCAGCTGGGACGACCTTTGGTTGTAATCAATCTTGATTCCGAAATTTTGAGCAGGGGACAGTTTGATTATGTAGAACAGTATACCTATTTGGGAGGTGTGGTGTTGGAACGGAGTTCGATTCCGGACTCCATTCCGAACGTTCTCTGAACGGGATACTCCGTTGCCAGTTGAGTCTCTTTATAAAGCATGATGCTTGTCCATTGGACGTTATTGGAGATTAAAAACACCAAAAACTCCTCAAAAACTCCTCAAACTCCCCAACAGCTTGACAAATGGATAGCATCGCCAAAGAGACAATCTTGAAACCTGGCGAGAAGATGCCTGGTCGCGCCGAGACCCAGCACAAGTCTGGCCTTGCTCTGGTCGCTGTCATCCTACCTGTCACTCTCGTCTTCTTCCTTTTGCTGCTTGACGCGTCCGTCGTGTCGACAGCCATTCCAGAAATCACAACCGACTTCAACTCGCTCCTCGACATTGGATGGTATGGGGGTGCATACCAGCTGGCGTGCTCAGCGGCTCAGCCTCTCAGTGGCAAACTGTTCACGTACTTTCGAACCAAATGGACCTTTCTCACTTTCTTTTTCATCTTTGAAATCGGGTCGGCCATCTGCGGTGCCGCCACGTCGTCAGCCATGTTCATCGGTGGACGCGCCATTGCCGGCCTTGGCGCGTCCGGCATCACCAACGGCGCCCTCACTGTGTTGTCTGCCATCCTTCCTGCACACCGCCTCCCCCTTATCATGGGTCTCAACGTGGCGCTCGGGCAGTTGGGTATTGCCCTAGGTCCTCTTGTGGGTGGTGCGTTCACGGAGTATGTGTCCTGGCGTTGGTGTAAGTCGCTCCCCTTTGTATTTCTCACTCTACCAAGAGGTTAGCCATCAGCTAAAACAGCTTTCCCGTCTCCAGGTTTTTACATCAACCTCCCTATCGGAGCTGTGGTAGCTCTCATCCTCCTTCCAACCAGTATTCCCGATGCCGTCGACATCTTGCCCGTCCGTAGGGTGCTGTCCACGGCCGTGCGGATGCTAGACTTGCCAGGCTTCGCGCTCATAGCCCCGGCCGCCATTATGTTTCTGATGGCACTTCAGTATGGTGGCAACCAGTATGCATGGAACAGTTCCGTTGTCATTGGCCTCTTCGTCGGTTCCGCGGCGACGTTGGCCCTGTTCCTTGCCTGGGAGCACCACAGGGGTGATGAGGCCATGGTGCCTTTGTCGCTCCTGCGCGAACGCATCATCTGGTCAGCCTCGGCCACACTATTCGCCCTGTTCGGCATGCTGTTTGTCGGCAGCTTTTATTTGCCCATCTACTTCCAGGCTGTCAAGAACGACTCGGCCCTGCAGAGTGGCGTGCATCTGCTGCCGACCATGGCTGGCCAGGTCCTGTGTGGCCTTCTTTCTGGTGGACTGAGTAGGTCTCTTCCTCACTTACGGGAGTTCTACCCAGCTATGTCCTAATGATATCTCACAGTCCAAATCCTCGGCTACTATCTTCCCTTTGTGCTTGGTGGATCGGTTATTGCCAGCGTCGCCTTTGGCCTCCTCTCCACCCTCTCGCCGTCCACCTCTGTCGGCCGCTGGGTCGGCTACCAGATCATGTTCGGTGCTGGTGCCGGTGCAACTTTGACGTCTGTGAGTACACAAAACAGTTCCAATGTCATGCATTAGTTGCACCCGTTCCAATAACTTTTGTAGCCGTTTGTTGCCGTCCAAAACCTTGTTCCACCGGCCCAGATCCCAATCGCCATGGCCATTGTCGGTTTTTGGCAGAACCTCGGCGGCGCTGTCTTCCTTCTTGCCGCTCAGAGTATTTTCAGCAACACTCTTCGCCAGCAGGTTGAGCAGAATGTTCCTGGCGTCTCTGCCGACTTGCTCATTGCTGCTGGTGCAAGATCCATTCGCCAAGTTGTCCCGAGCAGCCAGTTGCCACTAGTCCTGCAAGCCTACAGCATGGCCGTGGACCGCGTCATGTATCTGGGTGTCGGCCTTGCTGTTGCATCGCTCGGCGTTGGATGGGGATTGGGCTGGAAGGACATTCGAGTCAAGGCAAAGGATGGGTCTTCAGAACTCAAGCCTGAAGGGCAGCAGCAAAGTCACTACGAGAGTACAGGGGGGGTGGTAGAAAAGCAATGATTGAACTTTTCACAGGGGGTATCGCCAAGGAGAATGGCGTCTGGTATGTACTTTATTATCATCTCCTCTCTACAATAGAACAAAAAGATAGAATTAGGAATGAAAACAAAACAAGAACTCGAGTGTTCAAATGAAATTCTTTATTACAGCAGGATTCACGAGAAAACAGAGTGCTGTACCAGTCTTGATGTAAGCCATGAAGTAAGGACTGACAGCTGGCGCCAGCTGCCAGGACCCACTTTCACTACCCCTCCTCCCACAAACGCCAAAGATTTTCGTCAGCCAAATTTTTTAGAATTTTTTTGAAGTGTCGAGATAGATTGGCCAAAGTTTCACCACCGGAAAACACAATCTGCCACCTCTTCACCCTCGCAAACGACGAGAGTACTGAATATCGACAATGGCCGAGTCTCTCTCTCAACTCATTGCCGCCCTGCCGGACGGCGACGGCTGGGGCCCGCCGGTCACCACCGAGACAACACTGAATGGCGTTCCCTATGCTCCCTTCTCCAAGGGTGACAAGCTAGGGCGCATGGCCGACTGGACAACCGATGGCAAGGATGGCCGTGACGGCCGTGGCGGCCGCTCGCAATACAACCGCTACAATAGAGGTGAGTGGCTTGGATGGACGGATGTAGGGAAGGTACTGGGAACACGCCAATGCTAACGTCTCTCCCCTCCTAGACCAGCAAGTTTACGGTGCCGGTACGGTCTCGCTGTTTGCCGCTCCTCCTGCGGAGGACGAGGCAAGTTTCTCCGTTGTCAGCAACGTTCGCGATACCGGAAAGACACGCTTTGGCCGCGGCGCCGTGTTCACGCGTGGTCGAGGCCAACGCGGTGCGCGCCAGGATACTCGTGGTGGACGCACACAACCGCAGCGCGGCGGGCGGGGGGGAGGCCAGTACGGCGGCGGTTACGATGGCGGTGGCCGTGGTGGTGGTGGCCGGGGCAACGCAGGCGCACGTGGACGGCGCTTTGGCTGGAAGGACTATGATAAGCCAGCGCGCAACCGCGACGCGTCCGTCAACGTCAAGGCCGATTGGCAGCTGCTGGAAGAGATCGATTTCAACCGACTGGGCAAGCTGAACCTGGACGCCGACAATGGCGAGGATCTGGACTCGTACGGCTTCCTGTACTACTACGACCGCAGCTACGACAAGCAGCCGGTCAAGGCGACCGAGCGCAAGCTGACAGCCATCGACCGCGCGGCCTACAACGTAACGACGTCGTCAGACCCGGTGATCCAGGAGCTGGCGGACAAGAACGAGGGGACCATCTTCGCGACAGATAGCATCCTATCGATGCTGATGTGCGCGCCGCGGTCCGTGTACCCGTGGGACATTGTGATTGTGCGGCACGGCGACAAAATTTTCCTGGACAAGCGCGAGAACGCCACGCTGGACTTGGTGACGGTAAACGAGAACGCGGCAGATGCGCCGCTGGATGCCGCGGACGGCAGCAAAGACACCATCAATCAGCCGAACGCGCTGGCCGAGGAGGCGACGTACATCAACCACAACTTTGTCAACCAGGTGGTGCTGGAGAATAACAACGCCAAGGTGGACTTTGCGCACCCCAACCCCTTCTACAACACAGCCGAGGAGACAGAGCCGCCGGCCTCGAAGGCCTACAAGTACCGGCGCTTCGACCTGTCGACCAACGACGAGGAGCCCGTGTATCTTGTGGTCCGCACGGAGTTGGACGCCGTACAGAAGAACGCCACCGACGGCAAGGACCAGTTCCTGTCCGTCAAGGCGCTCAACGAGTTTGACAGCAAGGCCCAAGGCGCCGGTGGCGCGCTGGACTGGCGCACCAAGCTGGCCACCCAGCGCGGCGCCGTCGTGGCCACGGAGATGAAGAACAACTCGGTCAAGCTGGCACGCTGGACCGTGCAGAGCATCCTGGCCAAGGCCGATGTCATGAAGGTCGGATTCGTGTCGCGCGCCAACCCCAAGGCCAACGACAAGCACGTCATCCTCGGCGTCGTTGGCTGGAAGCCTCGCGATTTTGCCGCCCAAATGAACCTATCGCTGTCCAACGGTTGGGGCATCGTGCGCACTATTGCCGACATGATTCTCAAGCGGGAGGGTGAGGAGGGCCGCTTCGTGCTGGTCAAGGACCCCAATAAGGCCATCCTTCGTCTGTACGAGGTGCCTGCAGACAGCTTCGACGAAGAGGCTGAGGAGGAGGCCGAAGTTGTGGAGGCGGCCGAGGAGGAGCAGTAACTTACCTGGTATTGGGTGGACTTGGATGGGCTTGGCATGCGGCATGTGCTATGTTGGGAAAGGGAAAAGTCTCGCAGAACTTGTCAATTTACGCGTTGATATGATCTTTACGCAGCTATCTTGCTGGGCGTGAATCGACACTACCTACGCTTCGATGACCAAAAAGACCACCCCAAGCGACTTTTCGCGAGGTGTTTGCGACATCCGTATTATGATCACCTTTGAGCTGCCCGTATTCCGCATCATACCTACCTACCTAGGTACCTAGGGGTAGAGAGGACCGAGAGGCACAGAGCAGACGTGATTTCGGTCCACAGTATTTCGTACAGTTCACGTGTAAATACACTGTGCCTGCAGATCTAGCCAATTCCTTTCCCAGCCTGCCTCCTTCCTCCTCACCCAAACCATGGCAACATCCCCCATCCAGCTGTACGCCGAACTGCTCTCCAACATCCGGCAAGTGACAGTGTCCGCATCACTTGAAAACCCCACCACCGACGCATCCTCGACGACCGCCGAGATCCTTCGCGATGGCGTGACGTTGCGCATTTGCCACGCCGGTGCCGTCGACACACTGACACTTCCCGGCCGCGTAGCCACAAGAGGCTCGCGACTTGCCATCCGGCCGGCGACCGACTACTTAACGTGGCGTCTCCCCCTGGCTGCAGATGTAGGCCAGCCTTCGACATCCGATGACGACTTGGCACCGTGGTCCGCTACAGTTTTGCAAACCCGGAGCGCTGTTACTTGTCGCCACTGTCGAGCCGTGCTTGTGCCGTCCGGTCGCATCCAGGCATGGAAGGACCTACCGAGCGACAATTGGGCGGAGATGATGGAATTTTGGCATTGCCACAAGCCAGAGTACCACCACCACAACAACAGCGGCCCCGACACGGTGGCCAGCAACAGTCTCACCTCCCGTGGCTACGGAGCCAATAGCGTCATCACGGCCGAGCCGGGCGTCGGTTTTGTCGACCTGACGTCGTTGCTGTTTGCCGAGGACGACTGCCAAGGTCTTTTGGTATGTCCCCCTTTTTCTCCTGTTCCGTCTCAGCCTCCTGCCTTTCCGCCCTGTCGCTCCGATCTACCGGGCATCAAGAAGGTGGCCATGCCGGAGAGCTCAGCTCCCCTTCCTTGGCTCCGCCACCGATACAACTGCCCCAGAGAAAAACACGTTGACGTCTGTCATGCGCTTTGCCATGACTGCCCTTGATTGCTAGTGTTTCTCTCAACGAAGCACTGGCCTGGGGCTCTGTCTGGCAATGCTGCAGCGTCATGCCTGAGCTTTTTCACTGCAGCCACCAAAGGTCGTGGAGGTCTGCAGGATGAACCTGATAGGCACATCCATCCATCATTAGAATTCCTTCTGCACGGGTCCCGTGACTAACACACAACAGTTCTCGCCGTCCAACGTCAGTCATGCATCAACACACCACGCGTCCGTTCCGGCCGACGACACCGCGATGCCCGACACATCCCTCCCTCGCGGCCTTAACGTGTTCTGTGCGGCATGCCGTGCACAGGTCGGCTACTTTGCGCTGCGCATGCAGTCCGTCAACCTGTTCAAGTGGCAGGTGGCTTGCAGCGTGACCACAGCGGGCACATTGCCCTCAGTCTCGGACTGTGTTGCTGCCACGCTTCTGGCCACGGTGGCACGTACGGGGTCGTCTAAATCGGTCGTGATTCCAATTGAGCTCGAGACGAGGAGGGCAGAGGATGGAACGGCGGATGGCGAGACCGTGTTGCAGCTGTGGGTGCTAAACAGCAACATCTGCTACGCATCCAACGAGAGGACGGGCCCCACGCCGGCCATCAAGCTGTTGTTCCGATACATTGGACGCGCCGAGGCGGATGCCGTCCTGGACCAACTGACATCGGACGTGCAGGAGATCAATCTGCCAGCGGAGACGATCAAGACAGTGACGGCACAGCTAGCCGCAAGCAACGATCTGCTGCCGCGACGGGAGCGACAGTACAAGGAGTGGAGGATTGGGCTGGTTGACCGTTGGTCGGGCATGAACCGTGGATACCAATAACAGAACATGTTGAACAGCCCCTGAATGGAACTTGAAGCATTAATACGGAGAATACGGAGTACGGAGTAATAGATGCGACCCACTTTTCCCACCGCAACCTTTCTCCAGGCTCCCAACCACGGCAGACAAGCTTTCTTTCAAGTTGGCCAACGGCACGACACAGCCGGATGGAAGTTTGCGATCACCCACACAACTTAGACGGCCGACATTTAGGCCCTATCAACGCCGACTGCAGCTGCCCAGCGAGATTCTGCGCGACCGAAGCTTATGTCCGACGAGCACTACATCCCCGCCGGCAGCCTTGCCGTGGCGCTAGCCGACCTCCGTGTTGCCGACCAGGATGTTTGGTCGGCTGTGGCGAGCTACGACGGGTGGCTGGCGGCAAGACATGCCGGTGATGCAGGCAATGATGCGCCTGCACAAGGTAGTGCGAGCGGCCGCTCCGTGCCGGTACAGGTGCGACTTTTCCAGCTGCCGGCTCTGTCCGCCCTGGAGCGCCCATTTATGAGACGCTGGGTTCGCTTCACCATTGGTGCTGCCAAAGGGGCAGCAGAGCCCCCAACACATGCCATCTTTCGCATCTATGTTTTGCCTGACGACGAGTGTCGGCGTTTGGTTCCGCGCTCGCATCTCGCCACGCGCCGCGACCTGCAGCAGCTGCTCAATAGCCTGGACTACTCGGCCGAGGGCTGGCGGGGTGAGTACGCTGCGTCTCGCGAACTCAAGACCGTCCATGATGTGCGGATTCGCCATGCTTTAGCTGTGGACGACACTGGCATGGACGACACTGGCATGGACGTGGACGCGGATACAGACGCCAATGCAGACGCCGACGCCGGCCAGCCGCCCTCGTTGTTGCAAATGTTCAACACGATTCCGTCCCCCAGACCGCAGGTTGGTCTCATCAAAGACCCGGCCTACAGATATGTTGCAGACGCGCTGGCCGCCAACAATGTGCGAGGCCTACGGACAAGGCTGTACGGCTACCAGATTCGGTCGGCTATCGTCATGCTGCAGCGTGAGCTGCACCCTGGGCGTGTGGTCGACCCACGGCTTCTGCGCCTCAGCAACCAGCACGATGGGCGCTTCTGGTACTATGACGACGTCACGGGCGAGGTCAGGCGCGAACCGCGGTTCTACGACGGCGTGTCGGGTGGCATCCTGGCCGAGGAGATGGGCACGGGCAAGACCCTGATCTGCCTGGCGCTTATCCTGGCGACACGCGCGTTTCCTGCGACTGTCCCCGACGTGTTTTCCAGAGAAGCCAAACGGCCATCTGCTCGCATGGCGTCACTGGTCGACATGGCGGCAGCGGCAGTAACGCGGCACGCGGTACCATGGAAGCTGTATCTCCAGAACAGCATGGATAGTGACGTCGACGAGGATGGCAACGACGACGACAAGAAAGGAAGTACGACAGAGTACCGCAACTGCGTCGATGCCGTTCAGAGAAACGCAGCGACGTACGAGCTGAGCGCCATTACACCATTTCGCGAGAATGCCCGCAGGCCGCAGGCTGGCCGCGAGTACCATCAGGTGACGTCCCGCATGTATGTTAGCAACTGCAGTCTTGTCCTGGTGCCGACGAACCTGGTGCGGCAGTGGGAGGAGGAGATTGAGAAGCACACGCGCGGCCTCAAAGTGTTGGTCGTGGCCGACAAGGACCAAGACTTGCCGGACAGGGACACCATTCTGGCCACGGACATATTGCTCATGTCCGTCCCACGCTTTGAGCGGCTCGAGCTACTTCGCACTGTGAAGCCTGGCGGCAGCTACGAGCTGGCGACGCAGCTAGCCGAGGTGCACTTCAAGCGCGTCATCGTGGACGAGGGCCACCGGCTGGGCAACTCTAGGATCGGACACAAGAGCAGTCTGTTGCTGGTGCTGGAATGCCTGCACGTGTCAGCACGGTGGATTGTGACAGGCACACCATCGACGGGTCTCTTCGGAGTGGATGATAGCAAGGCCTCTACACCGACGACGAACGTCGAGGACAGTGCGAGAACGGGGGCAGGTGTTTTCGACGCCACCGAGTCGCCTCGCCGCTCCCACCTCCGCGTTGAACTGGACACGGTCGAGAATTCCAGCAGATTGGCTGCATCGTCGGCGCTGCAGGAGCGCAGGGATTTGGAGCGCATAGGATCCATGGCCAGTCTGTATCTGCGTGTGCGGCCGTGGGCCAATACGGCCTTGGACGAGAGCCATGGCGGCGGCGACAAACCGGCTGACTGGGCTGTGTACGTGATGCAGCCACACCACAGCTCACGCAGCAGCGGGCGGCGCGATTGTCTGCGTGCGACACTGGATTCGCTCATCATACGCCACCGTAAGGCCGAGGTGAGCGACCTGCTACCGCCGGTTGTGGAGCGCGTCGTGCGGCTCGAGGGCTCTTTTCAGGACAAGCTCTGCCTCAACTTGTTCTCCATGATGATCATCTTCAATGCGGTCCAGTCGCAGCGCACCGACCAGGACTACTTCTTCCACCCTCTGCAGCGTGGGCCGCTGTTGCAACTGCTAAACAACATCCGCCAGTCGACATTCTACGGCGCGTATTTCTACTCCGTCGGGGAGATTGACACGGCGCTCGAGACGGCCGAGTCTTTCCTGGCTGCCAACAAGGTATCCGTCAGTGACGACGATAAGCGGCTGCTGCGCGAAGCCATTGCCTTTGGCCACCGTGCCAAGAACAACAAGTTCAAGCAGCTCGCAGACCGCTACCACGAGGTGCCCATTTTCGTCCAAGACTTTCCGGGTGGCAGGGACTCTGCAGCCTGGTCCATTGATCAGCAAGACGACGGTAACGATGTCCCAGAAGGAAGAGCGGCCAGCTTCACCTGTACGGCAGCGCCCATGGTGCGGGCGATGCAACAGTTCCTGCAACCCTGCATCGACGCGCCGTACTCTTTGCAGGTTCTGTTCAATGACGGCCGCTTTCGGCGCTTGGGGCACGAGGTGCTGGACTGGCAGCTGCAAAAACAGGCCGGGCAGCAGTCCTCGGCGGCTGCGGCCGCCGCAGCAAAAGGGAGCCGAGTTAAGCCTGCGACGACCCTCGCGGGCAACACGACGCTAGGCCACGATACGGCGCATCCCGGTGGAGGGGGCAGTCCGCTGAAGCGACGTACGAAGTCAGTCGGTACGACCAATGGCATACTGACACCGGCCGAGGTGCCGCCGGGGACGGATATTGCGGCGCCGTTGGCACGGGCGCGGCTGGTGTCGACGTCGTCGGCGAAGCTGTCGTACCTGCTGGACTCGATTGTGGCGTACCAGGCTGACGAGCAGATGATTGTCTTCTACGACAACGAGAACGTTGCCTTTTACCTAGCCGAGCATCTGGAGATCCTACACATCCACCACCTGATCTACGCGCGCGGCATCACGGCCGAGCGGCGCGCGCAGTACGTGGCCACCTTCAATCAGCAGCCGTACAGCAAGTTCCGTGTGATGTTGATGGACATCTCGCAGGCGGCTTTCGGTCTGGACATGCGATCGGCGGAGCGCGTGTATTTCATCAACCCCGTCCTCAATCCGCAGGTAGAGGCACAGGCCATTGGTCGTGTCAGGCGCATCAGCCAGCACCGCCAGGGCAAGCCAGTAACAGTGGAGACGCTGGTGCTGCGCGATAGCCTGGACGAGGTCATTGTGGCGCGCCGCCAGAGTATGACACAGGCTGAGCACCGCCGCATCAAGACCATTTTGGACGACCGGCCCATCTACGAGTGGATGCTACAGGCCAAGATTATTCCGCTCGAAGGAGACAGTGGCGGCGCCGACACCCGTGGTCACGCTGATGGGCTGGCACAGATGGCGCCTCTGCAGACACCGCAGTACTTGTTTGGCCGGGGCTTTGGCCGTGTCGAAGATCCAGACGAAGGCCTTGTGCTTGACAAACGTCCGGCTGTGTCCACGGTTCTAGCGCCAGTGACCGGCGCAGCAGGCCGGTGGCCAGAGGGGGCGCCAGAGAGCAAGCCAGAAGACGAGTTTGTGCCCCCCAGCAAGAAGCGCAAGGCAGCACTGCAGGTGCAAGTCCGGTTTGCTTAGAGAGCATTGTTGATTATTGGTGGACGGCTGAAGAAAGCTGGGTGGGTGGCGGGAAGCACAGACACAGTCAAACGTCGCACTGGCGGGAATCATGTTGTTATGCGTTGTCGTTTCTTTTTTTGGCCGGCGTCCCCTTCTGAGCGTGTTTGCACTGTCGGTTCACAGCCGGCGTCGATATATTTGTACAACGCACACTGCGGGCGTCGAGCGCTGTTTGCAGCTGGGTGATTTCTGTTCTCGTGTATTACATGTAGACGAGCGTCCTCCATGAGTAGCCTCCGCTTTTGTACCTTCAGCTGACATGCCACTGTTGCTCAGTGACCAGGGGTTCAGCTGGGACATCGCCAGGATAGACATGTCTCTCCTGTCACAGAGTGACACAGCCGTCACTGCTGTTGCCTATCGTCTGTCCTTTCCTCGGTATCGAGTCCACCGCTGGTGCCACGGCATAAGCCTACGGCATCTTGGGACAGCCGCCAGGCACGGCAGCCAGGAAGGGCAGCCAGGCACGACGTTGCACCAGCATCGTCGAGCTGGTTGCACGCGGACAGGAGCCTCGAGCTGTCCGCTGCCTAGCGTTGTCTTTTTCGTTTCCTCTCTTTCTTGCGATCTCTCATGATCTCACATACTCGTATTTGCGCTGCGTTTGGCTGGTCTGTGTAAATGGGAAGTGATCATCGAAAGTACGGAGAGCAATCTGTGGGACGTTTATGCGTTCGCAAGGCTTCGCGGGGTTTTGTGCTTTTGAAGCGGCACAGATTCTCCAGTGGTTGGCCATGCATGCCAGTGGTTGCTGGACGATACGCTTGCAGAGCCTTCCAACCAGCAGACGTTTTTGAGTGGGGGCTGACATCATGATTCATTCGCCCGCATCTCGCCTGCCCATGCCAGTTGCATTCCAGCAGAGGTCCCGCGTTGGCCTGGCGATCCGAGACAAGGTTAGCCGCTGTAGCGAGGAATGTGCACCGAAGGGAGGAAAGAAGGGCGACTAGAACAGCAAATTGAGAAACTGGTTCTACGGAGTAAGCCGCAGGGAGATCGAGGACTCTTCTGCCGTAGACGTATTTATCGCAGCCAGTCCCATTTGGTTCCGGACCGTTCTGTTGCTTCTTCCTCTTGATGCCTTCCTCCGCCAAACACCCTCGCCATGACAACCGAATCCCTGCAGCGCCAGCGTGGCGCATCCAAGGCCTCCCACCAACCGAACCGTTCGACAGATGCGATGACACCAGGTCTTCGAGAGATTCCACGCAAAAACCCGCAAACGAAACAGACCCGGGGCCAGCTGGCGACCATCCGCCTGGTGAAGCCAGAAATGAACAGCGACGATTTATCTCTGCCGTCGCCGACTGTCTCGACAAGCAAAGCTTTTTCGAACAGCAGCCGCAATGACTACTCGCTGTCGTTTCCATCTGCATTGACAGAGTGGGTTTGTTCCGTTTCTTCTTCCTGTCTGTTTTTCACAAAATTGTTTCCTGCTCTTTGTTTTCGATCTTCGTCATCCCTTGGCAGTGGGCAGGGATGCTGCAGCCACTCAGAGCACCCCCCGCATTGACGACAGGGGGTGTAAGGATGCTGGCGATCGCTCAAGCTTTCTCAGAGTTACTGGTTCATGTCCTCGGCGGACACGGCACGCCTGATGTCATCCAGTCCGACTATCTGAGATTTGCTGCTGCAATGCCCTGACCTCAGGCAAAGGAAGCGCTCTGCCTTGAGGAAAAACGACAAAAGTTAAATTTGCTGTGGATCTCGGGCATCGGTCACTGTTGCTTGACTGTCCCAGAAGCGGAAAGGCTGTCGAGCTTAACTGTGGAGCGTGGACCCGGCCAGGGGCTGACTGCAACCATGCAACAAAGGAACAGCCTCAAGCACACACTTTCGCGAGGCGAGATGGAGATGCGAGGAGTGAGATGGCGAACAGACCGCTGCATGAGACTTGTTGACTGTGCTGCAAAGCTGCAAACCACAAAGAAGATCCACCACAGTTCCCCTCGCAGTCGTTGCCGCCGGAGCGGAGTTGCCTCGCGGTCGGTTTGACAGGCTGCCATTGACTGCCGGCGAAACCCCTTCATTTTAAAATTGCAGTCAGCCCGACCTGTGCGTCTGTGGCTGCCTCGTTCTCGTTTTCGTTCTCGTCAGTTGTATCGCGCTCTTGTCATTTCTTGCTCTTCCCTTTGTCGTCTTCCTACCCCCCTTGATCTTTTGTTCTTTGTTTCTGGCAAAACCCAGTTTGCGGTCGCTTGTTGCCGCCTTGTCCATCCATCTGCGGTCTTTCTTTGTTGATGGTCGGCTTAATTAGCCAGCGCAGCTCCTCATCTCGTATTCAGGGGAAAGAAGAGCGCTCACCAGACTAACATGCGGCTTAACAACTAGCTTTCTGCAAAGCCAATCCGATCTACCCTCCGGCTTCACAAACTTCTCTGCCTCAGCGTCGCTGCCGCCTTCGACGCATCACCTCGCCTCGACACCGTCTTCGAAAATCTCCTCGTCCCCACCACGCCGTTTGTTGGCCAGGTTGCCTGACGTCGAACCAGCGCTAAACGCGGAGGAGTTGCCGGTGAAGACCGTGATGGAGAATCCTGCAATGCTAGCAACTGGCAAGGTGGACAACAATAACATCGATGCGCCGAATCCGACAGAACCACATATCGCCCGCCACTCCCTCGTCGAGACCTATGTGTCCATCACCAACAACAAACGACTCGTGCACCAGTCAACCGAGGACTTTGTGTGGCGAACCGACCGGTCGACTGCCCGTCACCAGCAGAAGCAGCAGGAACACCAACAACAACAACACCATCAGATCCTGCCGCGTGCCCCTGAGCTAATACGCCCGACCATGAACCAGGCGAGCTTCGACGCCGTGAACAGCTGCCCGGCCAGCGCAACTGTCCAGACATCACCATTTCCTTCACATCCACCACAAGACTTTGATGCACCACCGAGCACGTACCGACTGTCACGGACGATCGTGACCCGGCCCTCAACTGCTGGACGCCAGCTCCAATGGAACCGACCGGCCCCGATCAAGCCAATGCACCGACGACCACCGGGCGAAACATTTGCCGAGTTGCCCGGCGAGGTGCTCGAGTTGATCCTTGACGAGCTCCGCAAACTCCACCTCAACGAGCGCAGCAACAGCTGTGCGACGTGCTGGATGCGTGACGCCTGCTCCATGGCGGTAGCGGCGCGCAAGATGCTGAAATATGCCCGTGTTGCGCTGTATGAGTCCATTGAACTTGTTGGTGCCGATGCCGTCCGCCCGCGCAAGAAGTCGTCGAAGCACCACCACCAGCAACAGCAGCAGGGTAGCCGGCTCGTCATGCTTCAACGCACTCTGCGTGCCAGTCCTCAAATCGCCGCCATTGTTCGGTCGTTGAAGGTGCCGGCATACCCTATTCCAGCGCCGTCTGCGACCGAAGACTATGAGACTCTGGTGGCTTCCGTCATCATGATCTGTCCCAATCTGGAGCGTGCCGTGGGTTATTACCCAGCATATGACCACGCCACGCACAGCCGCTACTTCCATGCCCTTTCCACAAGGCAGCGTCTGAAGGAGATGAACTGGGTGATCAATCCGGTACTGTCCGATGAGCAGCGCCAGCAGCAGGAGCAGAAGCGGCTGCAGCGCCTTCAGCAACAACAGCAGCAGCAGGTGCAGACCAAGACCAGCCGGCTGCGGTCCAAGTCGTTTTCGTACTTGAAGCGGCCTCAGTCTCCACTGACGTCATTGTCACCTCCACTGTCGCCGTCTTTTAAGCTCATGCCGTCGGCTGCGGACCTGCTGGCCGGCGCACCGGCACCTCTGGAGCCGCGATTCGGCGCTCGCTTCCTCAACCACCACGTCCACTGGCAGTACTTGTCGACACTCACGATCCACTGCAAGCCAGGCGCCACACTGTCGCCGGGTACGCTGCTGACTGAGGTGCTGACGTTCCTACCCTCGCTGCAAAATCTGTACCTGTCACATCTGCCGAGCCTGGCTTTTGACGACAACGCCCTCCTCTCACTGCCGGCCTTGAAGAAGCTATCTCTGGTGCATCTCCCAGGCGTCACGTCGGAGGGCCTTTCGACATTCGCCACGCGCAATAACAGCCGGTCGCTAACGGCTCTATCTCTGATCCACACCAAGCTCGACTCGCTCCCTGCGCTCGCACGCATCCTATCGAAGCTGAGCCATCTCACTGCATTCTCGTTCGTGCAGGTGCAGCCACCAACTCTGGCACCTGGAGAGGAGATCTGGCTTTTTCCGTACCTGGCCTCAATGTCGCTGCGGCATCTTCATTGGGACGTGCCGACGTTCCCGGACCGTGCTAACGCTGCCGACGTGATTTTGGCGCACAGTATTGCCGCCGGCGGCTTTCCAAACCTGGTCCAATTGCGGGCCCCGGCCGATTCAGAGGGCATCTTCCAGTCACTGTGCCGCCCGCAGGAGCGGGTTGATCTACCGCGCGACCGCTACCGGAGCTTCGCTAACATGCCGGCAATCCAAGCGCAGACCAATCGCGACCGGGAAGCCAGTGCGTCACACCGCCGTGGGAGGTCGGAGTCGTCGTCATCCATCTTTTCGTCGTCGCGGAGTCACTCGCGCACAAACAGCAGCGTGTCGTTTTCGGTCGGTGGTACCGGCAGCGCCAGTACCAGCCCGGCGTCGTCAGCGACAGACGACAGCACTAGCCCGTCGAGCTTCTCCGTGTCATCTCCGTGTCAGCCGCGGCCGCGCGAGTACAGCAATCTGCAGCTGGCACGGCTGGCGGCACAAGCACGTATCGAGGCGGCCCGAAGAACGCCTCTGTTTACGGTCAATGTGACGGACGAGGAGGGACAGGTGTTGGACAATTTTGGGCTCGGTGGGTTCGTCGGCGCCATCCGCAGCCAGATCACATACCACCTGCTGGCGGACCCGGGCGCATCGGACGAGAAAGGCGGGTTGGTGGACATTGAGGTGTTCATGGGCGACGGCGGCGAGAACATCGGGAAAGACATTGGCAAAGACGGAAAAGACCGGACCGAAAGCGAGACGGCGTGGTTGACGCGGGTCTGCACGGGCCAATGGAACGCCAACTGGGATGTGCCGCACAAGAAAGACAAGGAGCGGTGGTGGCACACCGAGCGCGGACGGTGGCGTGGGGTGAAGTTGATATAACGGAAGAAGGGCCCGTGTGAGGAGAACGTTGCTGAGGACAGATATCACGACTGGCTTAATTTGAGGAGAAGAGGCAGGCACGGAAGGTGACTGGGAAGGGAAGGCACAGCTCTTGGATACCCAACCTTACGACTTATGTACCATGTACCATAGCAAAACTCAACCGATACAGGTTAACTCGCGGCGTTAATTACGAATGAAGCTGTCTGAAAGACTACGAGGGTTTGTGGAGACGTTTGAAACACCGTGGCTAGTGATGGATTAGGTGTTGATTGGCTGGTCCCGGGCAAACTGTTTAGCGGCTTATACAACGTCATCCCGCTGTAATACGCCGTAGCCGCATCATTACAGACTCAAAATTGCATTTCGAAGCCACAACACAACCGACAAACAAACGTTTTCGCTTGCAAAGCCAACGCAATCATGCAACCTCCGTTCACATTCCTGACGGCCACAGCCGGTCGTCAGACGCTGTGTGTTCACTGCGCACGAGCAGTGCGTCTGGTCGGCGGCGGGTCACCATCTTGGGCTGTGACAGCAAGAAGTCCAAGAAGTCCTTTCTCTCGGCTGGCATCGGCAAGGGCAGAGAGCATGAGCGTCAGGCGCGCGCGATTTCTCTCACAGACGTCCTGGCAGTGCCAGCCGGACAAACCTCGCGACGCGTCGTCCCGCCCGTCTACCAACGCCCCTTCGTCGGCCGCGTCCCCATCCGTCGTCCCTTTCTACGAACTGTTTCCCAAGACCCTGCCGCAAGGCCCGCCGCCGCAGGGACCTTTCCACATTGACGTACGAACACTTCGCACCGAGTTCCTACACCTACAGGCTGTGGCGCACCCAGACTTCCATCATGGGGCAGCAAGTGTCGGCGACGGCGCAGACACCAACACCAGCCAGCGGCACTCAGGCGCACGCGCGCGTGCAGAGGCGCTGTCGTCGCTGATCAACGAGGCGTACCGAACGCTGGCGTCACCGCTGCTACGGGCGCAATACCTGTTGCGGCAGCGGCATGGCATCGACCTGGCGGGCGACGAGTCGACGTGGGCTGGGGACACGGAGCTGCTGATGACGGTGCTGGAGGTGCGCGAAGAGATTGAGCAGGCAAGCTCGGAGGAGGGACTGGTGCCGGTGCGGGCGGCCAACGACGCGCGCATGCGAGCGAGTGAGGATGCGCTCGCGGCAGCGTTCGCAGCGGACGATGTTGACACGGCGCGGCGTGAGGCCGTGCGGCTGCGGTACTGGGTGAACATTGACGAGGCGTTGCGCAACTGGGAGCGAGGCAAGGACATTGTGCTGGAGCACTAGGCGAAACAGCTCGTGTTGGCCTCGTGGCGGGCACGCGGCCGTGATTTCTTTTTGTGTACAGCTAGCATCTAATGTACAGCTCTCGAGCAATGTGCAACATCCTATCATGAATTTGCTCTCGTCGAGTGAAGGGCAGTCCACCTGCTCAAGCAGAGAACTTGACGGCCCGCGCTGCACGACGCGCCTTGTTTGTCGCAGCGCAGCTGCCGCCGCTGCTGCTGCCGCCGCCACCACCGCCACCGCCACCGCTGCTGGCAGCGGCCATCTGGAAGGCAACCACGCCGCCAAAAGGCCCGGCACGATTCGAGTTGGCAATTTTAGCCAGACACACGTTGCTGATACCGTTGATCGTGCCCGTGCAAGTCGTGCCCGCAGGGATCTGGACGGCGACGGGCTACAACAATTAGCAATGGTTATTCGGGAAAGCTTTCTCTGCCAGTACATACAAAATCTTTGTTGACGTTCGCGGCGCGCTTATAGATGCCCAGGTTGTGCAGCGCCCTGGGCACCACACCGCTCGGCAGGATGTTGCCGCCGACGCCGGGCACCTGCGTGATGATGTTCAGCACTATGCCCGAGGCGAATTCGCCCGTACCTGTGGTGTCCAGCACCGCTTTGACGGGCCCGGCGCCGTCGGTTGTCACGATGTGATAGGTGCCGGATAGTGTGCCGTTGTCGGCTGACACCTGCGGCAACTTGTCACCCGACAGATCCATGGCTTGACTGAGCATGGCAACTGTGTTTTTGCCCTGGCCGGTGGTCTTACCAAGGCCGTTGCTCTGAATCTTGACGGAGCTGAAGACCGTGGTGTCCTTTTCGGTCTATGGACGGTCAGAGAGGATATTTTTCACGAGAGAGACCAATAGGCCTATCCGGCTTACCTTGGAATTGGGACCAGGGCCAGGAACGACGCCACCTTGGATGCCCAGGGCAGTGCCGTTGCCGCCTGCGTCGCCGGTGATGACGGCGACCTTACCGTGGGCCGCGACAAGGGGGGAGGATGCAAGAGCGACGAGGAACAGTTTGGCAAACATGTTGGCGGTGCGTGTTGAGTATTGTTGTATCATGGAAATGTAAAGACAGTACTTTAGACGGCGAGGAAGAGGCAAACGAGTCTATCGTTGGGAATAATATAAAGGAGAAAAGAGCACGAGTCAATCGGCTGAAAAGTGAACTGAAAATTAGGAGAGGCAGGAGTTGAGAGGCAGTTGTAGAGTTTGTTGATAAGAAAAAATGGCACGTCTAGAGGGCAGAGGCGTGCAGTTATATACGTCGTTTCGTGATGCCTCTCTTCTTCGCGATGCTGCACCGGGGGCAGACTGCCTCCTGCTTTGGAACCATCATTTTGCAGGCGACTGTCTGGCTGTCAATCCACCACCTTGAAACAGAATGGCCTGAGAGACGGCGGAATACGAGAGCATCGTCGTGATGTTTCCAGTCTTGTCATTCACCTTCCAGACAAGGCAGTTAGAAAGGCTTCTGCGTTTTGAAGGCGGACGTGCAGGTTGCCCGACCAGTAAGAAACACGAGGACAAGGCCACGACCTGAACAGGCCTGAAGCCTGGTGCGCTGCGCCAGGGATCGCATTGAGCGACACAGGGGCGGGCAGTGTTTGAAATTCGTGGTCCGGCCAGTCATTGGCTCAAGCTCCTTATTGAGGCGGCCAGGATTTGAAACGACCAGGTCTCTGGCAATGGGCGACTAGCGAAACGGCGGAGGTGAAATTCAGAGCAGTGAGGCGACGAGAGGAAAACACGTTGAGGTATCCTGGCTACGATCATGTTGATCCAGGAGATCATCAGCGATCCTCAGTGCACGCAAGGTTGAAGGATGGCTTCAAGATGGTCACTGGTGCTCTGGTGTCACCAAGTCTCTGGGATGTGCATTGCAGACCGCACCGTGCCGCCTGCCATAGCAAACAACAATCGCAATCATTACTTCCTTTCCCGTACCTAGGGGTACCTTGTATGTAGGTAGATTTCTAAAGTCGAGATGCAAAAGCGGCCAGCCGCCTACATCCCAGGACCACCTACATGTACCTATCTTGCTTCCCTTCGACCACCACCGTATTTTCTGACGTTGCAGGAAGAGCAGACCCTGCTGTTATCAATCCAGCACAATAACGTAGCGAAAATCACTCACTACCAGCATCAGCACTTGAAAGTCTACCGAGAAGCGGAAAGGGGTATGTTACACCAGTGTGCAAGCCAGCCCAAAGCTGGCTGAGACGCTGGATTTGTAGGAGTCGGGGCAGCCAACGCCGACAATTCTTGTCAGTTCTTTGATCTTCCTTGCCCATCACTCTTTGTAAAAGCGTGTCTATCTTGCAACATCGGATATTTCCACAGGCCCTTTATTCATACATGAGGAACTTCTGGCGCGTTGTAGTCCCTTCCTCTGCCATGATCTCAACGAGCGTCACTTGCAGAAGACCAAACTTCTTCACTTCTCTCGTCCCCGTCCATATTGGTGCCACACTGAGTCAGAAGTGAATGCACCGATCTACAGATGCATTGTATCTCTTCGACCAGCCGTTGTCCTGTTGAAAAGGGATATGTCCACTCTGTAATTTCGATTCTCTGGATACCAGGCACAGACGTGCCAACGTGTACCGCCCCTGTGCCCTCAAAGGCCATCACGGTCCATCTTTTCACTGCAGCACCCAGAAGAGGTCGCCCGCCGCCGGCGTGAATGGAAGCAGCTAAGATGTATTCGGCCTTTACAGGCCAGGTGAAGGGCACTGGGTGTTGAGGTGCTGGACCAGGTCCAACAAGGGCAGGCCATGCATGCTGTTGTCCCACCGGATATGGCTGGCCAAAGTGCATTGCGGGTAGCAGCCCCGTTTACAATCGGATACTCCGTAATGCTCCCCAGAGTGACCTTCTTGACGCTCCTACGACTCGGTGTTATCGCACGGAATAGAAAAAGCAGGAGCCATGTCGACAAGCAGGACTACATGTACATCAACACTCTGACAAGTCGGCGCGCTCTACCAATTCCAGTCAGCGAGAGGCGCCAAAATGCAGGCAGGCAGGGTCTCAACTAGATTTTCGAATATCACGCTGAGCGGAGTTCAAGACGGCCAGTGTGCCCAATGGTAAGATTTGCAAGCACAGCGTGGGTAGACGAAGGGCCACAATGCCTTGCCTGTACGAGTACACAGACATGTTATGCGTATCCCTTCCTCCCTACCTAGATACAACTTCGAGTAGCACAAAAACGGCCACCGCAAAGAAAGACGCGCATATTAGAGCAAGACGGACGTTTAACAGGATTGTGTCCGAAATAGCAACTTTTAGTCGAGTACATGTTCAGCCGCTAGCATGGTGTGCAGGCTGCTCGTCGGGGCCTAACACAGGCGCGACAGGCAGCACGTGAATACGGTGTGCCTGTTTGTACATTTTGCTTCGTTGGCGAGACGGCTATGCTGTCTGCTGCGGTTCTTGGCTGGCGGGTTTGTTCTCCGTCAAGGGCCGAGCCTGTCGTTGGCACACGTGTGTCGATGCGTTGATGTGATTGGACGGGCGAAAGAATCTTGCACGCTAATCTACGAAACATCGCCGCGCTAAAAGTAAAAGAGTCAAAGAAAAAAGATTCCAGTGAACCGCAGTTGCCAGTGAATGAACACTGACGTGCCATTCGTATGCCAAGACAGAACCAGGCGCAGCTCCCCCAGACGACAGAGTGAGCACGCGACCAGAAAATTGAACGTGGAGCCAGGTTCACAACAAAGCTGTGCATTGTTTGGATACTTGGCCCTGGGGGTAGTGGGGAGCAATTGGCATTGATTGATGGGAAAGAACGGAAAGAACGGTCAGACAGAACGGTCAGACGAACTCAAAACAGCGAATAACCTTTTCTGCGTATTGGTCTCTCAAGAGTCCCTTGTCTTCAGCTGCCGTCGGCCCTCTTCAATGGCAAGCACGACCAGGCGCACGGGTTGCCCCTCTGCCTTTCTACAGGCTTGGATTTCCCGTAGTTTCCTCATTGGGAAATCTCTTGACGTCAATCGCTCTTGACACGGCCTGGCCCCACAGTCGCCACAAGCACAGCTCGGGGAATCCTCCTCAACTCACACGAGGTCTTAGGAGATAAAAAGAATAAAAAGATGGAAAGATGGAAAACCCAAAGGCACTAGGACGAGACCGCGGTTAACGGCGAAGCTAAAAAGGGCCAAAGGCTCGACCATAAAAGTCGAGCTCGAATCCATTGTCCGTCTTCTACTTAACTCTGTTCTTTCTTGTCTTCTACTTTCCTTTTACTTTGCTTTTTTACTCGCATTGCTCAACAAAGTCCACTCTGGGTTGCATAGAGCAGCGACGAGTGAGACACAACAGCTTACTCTTGCCACTCTCAGCATTCCAACCCTCCCCCTCCCGAGTTTTGTTTGCTCTTAGCGCAAAGTTCGCCGCTCATTTATCAACCTCTGCAACCCGAGCTGGGTTTACACTTTAGAACCAGCTCGCCGACATTTTCGACACTTCCAGCAGTCTCTGACACGTTCAGAGACGCTTGCGCCGTCGCCATGTCGAACTACATCCAGCACCAGCGGACGCATACCGCCGTTATTGGGGAGATTCCTGTGCCGCATGGTCCTGAGACAGGCCAGGAGACCGAAACCTACCCCATGGGTCCCGAGGGCCTCTACACCGAGGAACAGGAGCGCGAGATCTTCAAGTACATCACACATCCCGACGACAGTTACGACGAGTCTGGGGCCTACTGGGCCGACCTTCCCCTGCTCAAGCGCGTCTCGTTTGTCAACAAGGTTAACAACGCCGAGGCCCTGTCTGAGCTCAAGGCCACCTGGAGCCTGTTCAAGAGCGACCCGCTGGGTCCCGTTAGCTGGTACTTGCGCAATGCCGTCCTGCCCGGCGCCGGCCTTGGCCTCGAGGGCTACGTCCTCTTCTCCATTGGCAATCTGCAGCCGCTCTTTGCCTCTGCATGGCCGCACTGCTGGGGCTCCAAGGGCACCGAGTGCAACAAGAACTGGCTGGCTGCCGTCACCTACCTCGAAATCATTGGTATCATGTTCGGCCAGATGTCAGTTGGTGTATGTTCCCGGTTCCCTTTCTCTTTCCATCTTTTGTCCCTTCTTGCTAACCAATAAGGTCATTGGAGATTGGATTGGTCGCCGCTGGGGTCTCATCCAAGACGCCCTCATCATGTTTGTCGGCCTGCTGATGCTCACTGCTAGCTGGGGCCTCAATCTGCAGGGCTGGGTCATCTGCTACGCCTGGTCGCTCTTCTTCTACAGCTACGGTGTCGGCGGCGAGTACCCCATGACCGCAACGTCGTCCATGGAAAGCGCCGTCGGCGCCGGCAAGTTGTCCACGCGCGACGACCGCCTTCACCGCGGCCGGAAGGTTACAATGGCCTTCCTCATGCAAGGCTGGGGTCAGTTGGCCAACCAGGCCATGCTGATCGTCCTGCTGCTCATTTTCCACCACGGTGACGGCGACCCACCATACGGCCTGTCGACTGTGCAGTGGACCTACCGCCTGTCGTTTGCCTTCCCTGCCATCGGAACGCTCTGGCTCGTCTACTACCGTACCTTCAAGATGCGCAACGCCTCACGCCAGCTGCAGATCGCCAAGAAACGGACTAACGTTACCGGCTACGACATCGGCTCGCTAAAGACCATCTTCCAGCATTTCGGCGGACGCATCCTGGCCACCGCCGGCACCTGGTTCTGCAACGACGTCTTTTTCTACGGAAACAAGCTCTTCCAGGGGCAGTTTATAAACGTCATTTCCGACAACCCGTCCAGCGTCATGGTCACCTGGGTCTGGAACATCTGCAACATCATCGTATCACTCGCCGGCTACTACCTCGCCTCCTTCCTCATCGACAATAAGCTTTACGGCCGCAAGATGATGATGCAGGTCGGCTTCCTCATGTGCTTCGTCATGTTTGTTGTCCCCGCCTTTCACTACAAGTACTACACCAGCCCGTCAGGTATCCACTCCTTCCAAGCCATGTACTTCATCTCTTCATTCTTCAACCAGTTCGGCCCCAACTCCGTCACCTTCCTCGTGGCCGGCGAGGTCTTCCCCACCCCCGTGCGGGCCACCGCCCACGGCCTATCAGCCTGCATCGGAAAGTCTGGCGCTCTGCTTGCCTCCGTCCTGTACAATTACATCGACACTCAGACCAAGTTCTACGTCGTGCCGTGGTTTGGTCTGGCTGGCATGGTGCTGACCTTTGTCTTCCTGCCGGACACCACCGGCCTCGATCTCAAGGAGCAGGAACGCCGCTGGACCTACATCAAGGACGGCCGCGACAGCGAGTACCACGGCATTGCCGTGCACCCCACGCACTTGTCGCTGTGGGAGCGTCTGTGGGGCGTCGGCAAGTACTACGACCCCGAGCTAGATGCCAGGCTCAAGATCCAGGACCTACGCGCCGACTGGGAGGCACGCGAGAGCGCCAAGCGCGAGGTCGAGGTCACCGGCTCCAAGGAGGCCGAAGCCGTTGCCAGCGAGGATGACGGCCTGACCCCCGCGGCCCACAGGTTCTTCCTCCATACCAGCCCAAACAGCCCCTTCATGACTGGCATGAACGCCACAAATGGCAACAGCAGCGGCAGCGGCATCGGCCGGTCAAATGGGGTTCTTGAGGACATTATGCTGCCGCAGGCTCACGATGAGAAGAACAACGAGAAAGATGGCGTGGCTTCATCTTCATCATGAGAAGAGTCTGTCATTTCACCAACTGCTACTTTTATGTCCAGCGTTTCAGTAACGAAAACACGGCCTCATCGAAGGCTGTTTGCATCTGTCTGGTTAAAAAACGAAGTTGACCTAGACTTGGAATTCGATCGCACCTTTTTTTTCTGCTTTTTATTGCGTCATGATCCAGAGAGTCAGAGTAGACATAATTCATACCATTTTCCTATCCTTATAAAACCGTAGAACTGCCCTGAAGGCACCTGATAATATCGACAGCATATCGACAGCAAAGATGATCGCATCATCGCACCAGCTGCATCGTCTAAAACGGAGTTGCTGACTAAGAGAGATTTTACAAGTCACGTGTCTTATATTCCCCCCTTCATGTCTCCCCCCTTTTTCACACCGCCCTGGTCTCTCCGCCTTAGGCAGCAACAAGCTGAGGGTCCCTTGTTGAGGACACCAGGGTCAATTTCGAAATGCCACGATCAGCTCCACGACTGCCTCCCTTTCTCAACCCCTCCACCTGCACAGCACCTGTCGAACGTCTTCCCATACACGACACCCCGAAGCCGCGCCGTACGTCTGGAGTGTCGACAATTGCCTTAAAATGCGGCTCGACGTCAAGGTACATCTATTGTCGCGGGTGCTTGGCGCCACTGCGAAGCTTCTCCCTCGATCTGTGCCCCGTGTTGCCTTCTTCCTTGGCCCTACAAGACAACCCGTCACCGCTAACACGCGATCTTTCTTCCTGACAGAGAAGCCTTTTCGCTCGTAGCGAGCGGGTGAAGGGTATCGACTTTCACCCGCACGAGCCATGGATCCTGACGACTCTGTATTCTGGTACGCACTGTTGTCGCCCCCGAGAAGCCCTCAGGGAGAGACACTGGTAGGACCATGACTTTAGTTGACACTCTCGCAGGTCAATGCCACATCTGGAACTTCGAGACCGGTCAGGTGGTCAAGACTTTTGAGCTCACCGACGTCCCTGTCCGCGCCGGCCGCTTCATGTGCGTGGCCGAACGCCCCAAACACGACTACTGACTGTCAAACGACTTCCCACTAACAAACCTTTCTGCATGCAGCGCAAGAAAGAACTGGATTGTCTGCGGCAGCGATGATTTCCAGATCCGCGTCTACAACTACAACACGTCCGAGAAGGTCACTAGCTTCGAGGCACACCCAGATTACATCCGCGCCTTGGCCGTTCACCCGTACGTATTTGCAATTCAGCAAGGTCATGGTAACTGGCCGAACCAAGCTAACACATGCCAGGACCCAGCCGTTTGTGCTCTCGGCCAGCGACGACATGACAATCAAGTGCTGGGACTGGGAGAAGGGCTGGAAGTGCGTGCAAGTATATGAGGGTCATAGCCACTACGTCATGGGCCTTGCCATCAACCCCAAGGACACCAGTCTGTTTGCCTCTGCCTGTCTGGATCGGACAGTCAAGGTTTGGTCGGTATGCTGAACCTTCAGTGGCACCCGTGATCATTTCTTTTGCTATCCCTCGTCTAACCGTCAACAGCTTGGCTCAAGCACAGCCAACTTCACCCTCGAGGCCCACGAAACCAAAGGGGTCAATTATGTCGATTACTGTGAGTTGTTGGTTGAGCCAATGCGGAACATATGGCCGTTTACAGCTTTGTAAACCGCCGTCAACTAAACATGTTAACCTTCTTTAGACCCTCATTCCGACCGCCCCTACATCCTCACGACGTCCGACGACCGCACAATCAAGGTTTGGGACTTGACCACCAAGTCCCTACAGGCCACCCTCGAGGGCCACACCAACAACGTGTCTTTCGCCGTCTATCACCCTGAGCTACCCGTCATCGTGTCCGGATCTGAGGATGGCACGATCAAGATCTGGCACAGCGGCACCTACCGTCTCGAGCAGTCTCTCAACTACGGCCTCGAGCGTGCGTGGTGTGTGTCTTATCAGAAAGGCAAACAGGGCGTCGGTGTCGGCTTCGACGATGGCGTTGTTGTTATCAAAATGGGCCGCGAGGAGCCCGCCATCTCCATGGATGCCTCAGGCAAGGTCATTGCTGCCAAGAACAATGATGTTGTGTCGGCAATCATCAAGCCCGACCCAGCCGCGAAGGACAACGACCCAATCAATCTGCAGACGAAGGACCTGGGCCAGTGCGAGGTCTACCCGCAAACCCTGCAACACTCGCCCAACGGTCGGTTCGTGGCCGTTTCTGGCGACGGCGAGTATATTATCTACACGGCCCTGGCATGGCGGCAAAAGAGCTTCGGCAGCGCTTTAGACTTGTAAGTATCTCCCTCTCCTTGATCTCTTTTCTGTCATTCGACTGACAACAATACTCCAGTGTCTGGGCTAGCAAAGACAACAGCAACGACTACGCCGTCCGCGAGTCGCCCACGTCCGTCAAGATCTACAAGAACTTTGTTGAAAAGACGGGCGGCCTCGACGTTGGTTTCGCAGCTGATGGTCTACATGGCGGCGTACTGCTCGGGGTGCGTGGCGCTGGTGGCGTGTCCTTCTTCGACTGGCAGACTGGGGGGCTTGTACGCCGCATCGAGGTCGAGCCGCGGGAGGTGTACTGGTCAGACAACGGCGACCTGGTAGCCCTGGCCTGCGAGGACACTTTTTACGTTCTGCGGTTCTCACGAGAGAACTACGTGGCTGCGGTGAACGCTGGCGAAGTCGACGATGACGGTGTCGAGGCCGCCTTCGAAGTCATCACCGACATCAACGAGTCAGTCCGGACGGGCAAATGGGTTGGCGACTGCTTTGTCTACACCAACAACACAAACCGCCTCAACTACCTTGTCGGCGACCAGACGTACACGGTAAGTTATGAGTTTACATTGCCGCAATATTGCCCATTCCATTCGGAGGTAATTGTATCTAACTAACATCCTTGCAGATCTCGCACACGGATGTTCCATTGTACATCCTCGGCTACATTCAAAGAGATTCAAGAATCTACCTAGCCGACAAGGACCTGCAGGTGACGTCGTTTGCGCTGTCCGTCAGCCTGCTAGAGTATGAGACATTTGTTCTGCGTGGTGATCTCGATACCGCGGCCGAGCTTCTGGTACGTTTGCCAAATCACCACTCCTATAAGCAACTCTTTCACATGCTGACCGACATTAGCCGACCATCGAGGAGAGCCAACTGAACAAGGTCGCACGGTTCCTCGAGGGTCAAGGTGCGTAGAGCAGAACCCGTCCCGAATGTAACACAAGCATGGCTAACGGATGACCGTAATAGGACACAAGGATCTTGCCCTGGAGGTGGCCACGGACCCTGACCACAAGTTTGATCTGGCGCTCTCTCTGAACCGGCTCGACATTGCGCTGGAGCTGGCCAAGGACGCCGATGTTGAGCACAAGTGGAAGGCCGTTGGTGGTAGGTCATGATTGTCGTTGTTCGGTCGACGTGGAGCAAGAAACGATCTCGGACTAACACTCAAAAGACGCAGCGCTTAGTGCATGGGATGTGACACTGGCAACGGAGAGCTTCACGCACTCTAAAGACCTGGGCTCGTTGATGCTGCTACACAGCTCAACGGGCAATCGACAGGGGCTAGCGGACCTCGACCGGCTGGCGGAGGAGGCAGGCGTGTACAACGTGGCCTTCAACTGTCGCTGGCTGCTGGGCGACGTGGACGGCTGTATCGACGTGCTGACGCGCACGGGCCGGTTGACGGAGGCAGCGCTGTTTGCGCAGACGTATAAGCCGAGCGCGGCGCCGGCTGTGGTGGCGCAATGGAAGCAGAGCCTGGAGAAAGCCAAGAAGGGCCGCGTGGCTAAGCTGATCGGCGTGCCGGGCGAGGATGAGGAGCTGTTTCCAGCCTGGGACGAGTGGCTGCAGCTGGAGAAGAGCGGCGGCTCGGCCGATCCGGCAACACTAGCGGCAGCGGCAGCGGCAGCAGCAATAGCAGCAACAGCAGCAACCGAGGCCAACCGCGAGGAGAGCGGTGAGGCAGAGGCCGACACCGACACCGAAGAGCCGGCCGCCACCGCGGAAGAGGAGGAAGAGGACGAGTAAGGTAAAGGGGAGAATGGGAGAATGGGAGAACGGGAAGGAAGTAGACTAAAATGAGAAAGAGATCGCGGACATTTTTTTTTCGTTCTTGTTTCTCAGTTCTGGGAGTTGCATCGTTCCTGTTGGTCTGATTTGTTTCTAAAGGAGTGATCCGCTTGGTCATGATCATGGCTATGGAGCACCAAAAAGACAGGAGCCACTTAGATAAGAATAACTGGTTCTGAGCTCCGTCTTTGCTTTCAGGTTCACATTCGCCTTGTAGAGTGTATTCACGTTTGTCACTATTTCCTGTCTCATATAGGTACACACGAATAGAAAGAAGGAGTAATATGTGCACACACCGGGAGTATATTGGGCAGCAAGCGAAAAAAACAAAGAAGCAAAACCGGGGCATTAAGGGATAACGTCAAAACCCCAATGACGGCACACAATGCCCATCAAAGCGCGAGCAGAAGAATGCAGCTAAAGACTTCTAGTGGTGCATCTCCGTTAGGTCCGAGTGAGTGTAAGAGCAAGATAATCAACCCGTGATTAACTTTATTCAAAAAAAGAAGATGGCAAAAAGATATATCATAACCAAAACAATCCAAGCAGCTGTAACCTCCTTGACCTATCGTCTGTCAACTTTAGCTTGGGCACTTGACATCCAGGCCAACCTTGTGCAGCGGGGTGCCGAGATCAATGTCGACGGACGAGTTGTGGGATGCCAGGGCGTCGGCAAAGTAGCTTAGAGACTGGCCATTGTTGATAACGCCGCGGCCGGAGATCTGGAAAGGCACGGTGCCGTTGCCGCAGTACGGTTGGGTCTGGACGGCATTCAAGATTGGCGTCTGTTCCATGCTGGAACGAAAGGGAATGGTGTTGTGGCCAGGAACCAGCAGCACGTCGTCCATGTAAGAAGTGCCAACCAGGGCGCCTTCGAGGTAGCTGTTGAAGGTAGCATTGCCCTGGTGATGTTAGTGGGGGGGGACTAGAAATGATAAAGGCATACAAGGTACATAAACTCACAATCTGAAAGGTCACAACGGAACGGTTCGGAATGTCGGCGGTGGTGTGGAAGTTGGTACCGTCGGAGAAGTTGGAGATGGAGATGGAACTGTTGCTAACAGTCATGCCGGCAAAGTTGTTGAGGCCGGTCAGGTTGAGGGTCTTCTTGAAGTGGACATTGTACTCGTAGTGAACACCGGGTACCTTGACCTTGGGGTGACCCTCGACGGTGACGCGGATGCTCTCGCGCGTGAGCAGCCAGGTGTTGAACTTGGTAAGGGCAGGGACGTCTGGCGTGACCAACTGGCTGATGTTGATGGTCTGGAAGGGTTGGTTCTCAGTCTCAGGGAAGGTGATGTTGACAAACGGCGTGTGCTGGTCGTCGTCCTCGAGATACATGACACCCTGGAAGGCTCGAACGGTAGCCTTTGATTTGCCGCTCTTGAGAGTACTGTTGATAGACAAGGTAAAGTTGGTGGCCTGGGTGTTGGTGCACGAGATACCCTGAACCTCGAGCCTGGCTTTGTTGATCTTGCCCTGGGCAATGTTCTTTACACCAACGAAGACCATGAGCAGCACGACGAGCGCGATGAGAAGGAGGACGACGATTAGGTGCAACCACCAAAAGCGCTTGAAGTGCGCGATAATGCGGTCGCGGCGCGTGGGTGCGGGGCGGTTTTCATACTGCCCGTTCTCATACTGTTGGGTGCGGATGCCTTCCTCACTCTTGGTAGCGATGGCTGAGTGTCGTGGAGAGTCCATAGTGTAAATAAGAACGGCGAAGACGAGTATTGGACGAAAGGGGAGGAAATGGGATAGGGAAGAACGTAAAGGGAAGAAGGAGAATGTGAAGACGAGAGAGGATGGTGTCCAAAAAAGAAATGAAAACTCCGCCAAGACCTCTACTCCTTGGTTACGACTAAAGAGGGAAGAGAAAGGAATGGCGATGTTGGGGGTGATCTGGTATATGAGCAGGACAATGGGCTCCCCCAGTCAGCAGATGTGGAGGCGAGGCACGAGGGCAGGTGCGGAGAGAAAGCGGAGAAGCAAACCAACAGATAGGGAAGGTGCGAAACAAGGACCGAACTGGCAGAGATCAACGCGAGCAAAAGAGAAAAAGGCGAGGGGCGAGAACACCGGCGCACTTGGACACACCTTGGCATTGAGATTCCCCAGAAAGCTACCTCGAGTTACTAAGGAGTTAGATATGTGTGGAGGGTGTGTACATGTATGGGTAGGTATACTCATGTACTCCGTAAGGGACATGTCATGACTGTATGGCCACGGCCATTGGTCGTGATGCTGTTTTCACGTGCTCCGGTCAAATTTAACATTCTCACCTCCCGCGCCTTCCGGGCCTACTTCCCCTTTCGGTCCAAGGGCCAGAACAAAGTGGGCGCAGGATGAACAGAGTTTTGCTCTCAGGGATGCGACGTGGAGTCCTCCGTGCTGCGTCGGTACGGAGGTAGGTAAGACACCGCCAGCGGAGTACATGTACATGTACGGAGTACATATACGGAGGTAAGCGCGTCCTGGTCTATTGTGCAGCGACAGAGTACATTGAGCAGCGCAAAACAATGCCAAGAGGTACCTGACCAAAGCGCTTCACTGCAGCCTCCGTACATGTACATGCTCATGTATTCCGTTCATGTACTTAGGCACTCCGTTTTTCGTATCCGTACGGAATACGGAGTACGGAGTACATACCCCGTAAATTCGTACCGCTTGCGGGCAAATGCCGGTGTAGCTTCTCCAGCTAGCGGCAAGCGTACTTTGGTGCGTTTCTCTCCATGTTGCTTTTGTATTTTTCTTGAAATGATCGGCGGCTCTGGCCCCACAGGTCGAATTTGTCTGCTGTCGCGGTGCATTGGCAGTCCATGTTCTTCTGGGCGTTCTGGCCGGGATAAGGTACCGGTTGCAGGCCAAGAACCAGAAACGTGAATTTGCGACGGAGACGACTGCGCGACTCTGTCAAGGCAATCGATCACGTCCACCTGATGCCTCGAGAAGAGTCAAGCAGGGTACTGCAGGACGCTAAACTAAAAGCGAATTGTCCTTTCCGAGCTACCACACCACCCCCCATTTCCCCATGGTTGTCGCTGTGGGACTTCCGTTCCAACCCCACCCACCATTTTGGGAGTGTCCTTTTGCAAAATGCTCCGAGGCATGTGAGAAGAGGGGAAAATGGAGATCATGAAGAAGAAAAGGGAAGAAGAGGGGGAAGGCAGTGAGGGGAAAGCACATGCTTTGAATCGTGTCATGCTGATCGGTGGTTGGTGTGAAGATGAGAGAGTTCGTCTCATCTTGTCCACATACCCGGTCATTCGTTCCCGCATCGCTTGTTGCTTATTTCTCTCTAGTATTCCTTAAGTAAGCAGCGAATAACGAATGTCGCTCAATACCTATCATCGAATAGTACGGAGTACCTATGACAGAATGTATCAGAGTACGTCGACGATCTGAGAGTTTTGACTGAGCAAGATGGCATATACTGCTACGTTATTGATAACAGCGAGGCTGATGTTCTACGAGATGAGGATTAAAAAGGGGGCAAAGAGAAAAGAAAACGGGGAAAGAGGATGGGAAAAAGAACAGGGAAAATAAGAAGAAAAACGGAGAACTAGAGAACTGGAGATGTACTTGAGAACTGGGGAAATAGAAAACCGGAGTACGTGTACATGTATACTCCGTAAAAGTCAAGGGATAATAACGACTACCCAAGAGAAAAGATAACAAAAAACTCCGAGAAAAGACAAGAACCGGAAGTACTCCGTAGAACGGGGCATAACTACATGTACCTACTTGCTCAGAAAGAGTTCCCGGACATTCCTGATCCCCATCGCTTCTCTCATGCCACCCACCCGGGAAATGGCAAGGTTGATCAAGTGCGAGGACATCAGCTAACAGTAGGTAGGTAGGTAGTAACAGGCTACGTTGTTGGTGCCATGCATCACGACAATCGTCTTGGCAGGGGACGTGATTACAGTAAGCTCCAACACTGACAGGGCCTGTTGTACAAAAACCAATAAATGGAAGCTTAGTTTGTCTCTATATCTTTCTCTCTTCTTCAACAACAGCCGTTGACTCAGCTCTAATAGCACAACCACACATCCAACGGCTATCCCTTCCAATCCCTGGCCATGACACATCACTTCACACACTGCCCCATCACATACTCAGAACTTTGCCTTGACAGGAATCAGCAATTCGCCGAGTCCTGCGCCGCCGTCGAAAATGTCCCGCTCCAACGCCCGCGTGTTGACCTGTAGTGTCAGCAGCCAAGAAGGGCAGGGAAGAAGGGAAGAAAGGAAGAAAGGAAGAAAGGAAGAAGGAAGAAGGAAGAAAGGAAAAGAAAACTCACGAATCGCGGGTTGAGGTCGGCCACCGTCTTGGCTCCGAGCAGCTTCATGCACGTCTCGATCTCGTCGTTGAGGACTGGTATGTTAGACGGATAGATCCGAAGGAGAAAAAGAGGCACGGAACTCACTCTGGAATGTCCGCTCGACACCGGCCGCGCCTCCGACTCCCAGCCCCCAGAGCGCCGCACGACCGACACCCACGGCTCGTGCCCCCAGGCACAGCGCCTTGACCACGTCGGTGCCACGCTTGATACCGCCGTCAATCCACACCTCAATGTGGTCAAACACCTCCGGGCAGTACTTGCGGATCTCCAGCAGCGTATGCATCGCCGGCGGCGCCGTGTCCAGCGCGCGTCCGCCGTGGTTCGACAGGATGATGGCCTTGATGGACCCTGGGTGCTGCGCCGCGTACTGCGCTGCCAGATACGCGTCCTCGTGTGTCTGGACGCCCTTGAGCACCACCGGCAGCGTCGTGTGCTTTGCCAGCCACGGCAGCGTAGTATGCCACGTCAGGTCCGCCGCCGTTCCCCAGAACATCTGACGCCCAATGCCGCCGCCGCCCGGTTTGGCCACGTCCTGGTTGGCCGCCTGTATGGTCGCGTTGCCCGTCGCGAACTGCTGCCGCTCGTCGTCCTCGCGCTTGCCCGGAACCGGCGCGTCCAGCGTTAGTACAATGAACTTGTAGAACGCGCTCAGCTTCTGCACCCGCGCCAGCATGGCCTCGCTCTTGCGCCGGTCTGTCTGCACGTAGATCTGCCAGCCAAAGAACTGCTGGCCGGGTTGCGCGTCCGCCACAATCTGCTCCACCGTCATGCTGGCGTTGTGCGACACAATCTGCAGCGCCCCGAACGGCGCAATGCCACGCGCAATCCCGGCCTCGCCGTCCGCGTGCGCCAGTCGTGCCATCGCTGCCGGCGCCACATAGAGCGGCAACCCGACCTTGAACTGTCCACCCAGCAGCGTCGTCGACGTATCAACCTGCGTGCAGTCCACAAACACACGCGGCCGCAGCAGGATCTGCCGAAACACCGTGTTGTTGAGCCGCTTTGACACAAGGTCGTCGCCCGCTGAGTAGTAGTACGACCACGCCTTGCGCGACACCAGCTTTGCCGCCACCTGCTCGACCTCGTCTATGTTCAGTAGCGACTCGATTGGCGGCGCCACAAACTTGCCGTCGCTGCCGTTGCCGTCGCCGTTGCCAGCACCGCCCTCGCCGCTGCTGTTCCCGCTGTTGCTCACGCCGCCGCCTCCACTTCCGCCACTCGCCTGTGCTTTCGCCCGCAACCGCTGTAAACTCGCCTCATCGACCGTGCCCAGCTTGGCCTCCGGTTTGAGCTCGTCCAGCGTGCCGGGCGGGTGGATGGGATCGAACTCCTCCGTGCAGTCGCGGCCTGCCAGCTGCAGGATGATGCGCGAGCCGCCGGGGTGCTCGGGCAAAAAGTCGCTCACGTCGTACACATTGCCGTAGAGAATCACCCAGCAGCTGTCGGGCGAGGTGTGCTTGGCCACTGAAAATCTGTCAGCTAGAGCGGTCACATTCGCAACCAATAGATATTTACCTTCTTCAGCATCGAAAGTCTTTGCCATTTTGGACGGAGAGAAGGCAGAAAGGGATCAAGAAGAGCCACCAACAGCAACGACAAATTCGCGCATAGGCAGAAAATAAGAGAGGAAGGAAAAACGACAAAGAAACAAGCAAAACACAGTGAATCACGGCTTCCCCACAAGAACATTCCACTCCCCATATCCGTAGCCGTCACGGTGCCCACCTTAGCCGTCACGAACGTTTTTTTGGCGGCACCTTCCGAAATCGCAGCACTTTCATTGGAGCGCTGACCCGCTGGTGCAGCAGGGAGAGAATCACCCCGCATGGAGATGCCACGAAAATCGGCATCTGATTGTCCGAAACTACTAGGTACCTACATAGAGAAGCTGGCATAGGCCCCTGAAGGAGTTAAATAGATATACCCGCTGGGGGTGTCAGATTTTCCCGTGGCTGAGGATCTGAAATAAAAAGAAGAAAGTTGAATTTTCGTGCGCGGTCCGAAGACGTCTTAAATACTCAATTGTCAAAGCGTGATTTTCGTTTGGTCGGCCCAGCCACTGGTGCTGTCCGGCCACAGCTCCCATCCTGACTGCTCTTCGTCCCGGACGGCCCTCCACTGGCCCCGGTCGTTGATGGTGCGGTGGCCACCACGAAGTCTACGCGCTCGCCTGGCGCCCGTGCTCGTTGCTTGGCTGCTTCTTCCTGCAGCCGCCGCAGCGACCGCCGGTATGCTTGCGGTGGGAACGCAGACGGGTTCCACAGATGCAGCGGCAGCGTGGTCGTGTACTGTGCAGCGTTGTCGACAGGTGCATCGTATTCGTCCCCTCTCCTCTTCTTCTTCTTCTTGCTGCCCGCTCTGGCACCGCCTCGCTCGGCACCCTCTACGTCCGCTGCGCCCTCGCCCCCCTCGCCGTCGTCGCCGTCATCGTCGTCATCCGGTTCGTCCCGCCCGGGTGGTGCCAACCCCACAAACGCCATCAACTTGTCCATCAGCCCTGGGTTGCGCATGGCCTCGGACTGCGCCAGGCGTGCGTTGAAGTGCGTGTTGCGTGTGTGCTTGAGGTCGAGGAACGTAGCAAACTTCTTGGCCGCGGCGGCCTCCGCCGCTGCCGTCTCCTCGGTCACGCTGTCGCTTTCGCCGACGCCGTTGGCACTGTCCGCACCGCCACCTTCCCTCCCCATAATGTCAAAGTCGGGCACGCGCGGGAGCGTGAGCTGACGCACAGCCGCCCGCTCGGCCGAGTACGGCGAGAGCGGGGGGCTGGCCGTGGCGTCGCCGTTGTCAACCGCGGTGTCCTCCAGCTTCGGGAGCTCACCAATCCCATCTGCGTCCCCTGGTGGTCGGCTAGGGCCAATCAGCACAGAGCTGGCTGGCCGGCGTGCTGGTCCGGCGGCAGGCACTTCTGGCGTCGGTGGTCGTGGAGGTGACGGAGATAGATGTGTTGGAGATGTTCCGTTATGGGCCGCCACGGTGGTAGACGCCACGCCTATCCTCGGCGCATCGGCAGGCCTTTCTGTCTTCTCTTTCCTCGCTGTCTTTTCGGCCGACGTCGGGTTGGAGCCTGGGTATTGTCAGCCCGGAACCGTGTCCATTGGGACGTCCATGCCTTACTATCTCTGGTGGCACCCTTACTCACGGGTGTATCCGTGGTCGCGACATTCTGTGCCTGGTCAGGAGGTTCTGTCAGCTTGTCTGCCCATTCTGTTCTTGTTCCGCAGATGAAAACCGCCGGGGGGAGCTGAGCTGTAAACAACGTACCTGGCGCGGCACCTGCGGCTCACTCCGGCTGTCGCTGTCCTCGTCACTGCTGGCGTACGCAACAAGCCCTGCCATGCTATGGTCTAGAAAGACCTGTCGTCAAGAGGCTGGTCGTGAGCACTGGCCTGCTGTCTCGTCCCCGAGAGCTTCAAAAGGCAGCTAAGGGAGGTCACGTGCTGGGCACATGTATATCATGTGATATGATAATGGATCCACATACAGTTTCTCATTGGCTGTTGCAAAGACGCCAGAGCACTGGCAGAGGCAACAGCTGAACGCGAAGCTCTGGAAGGAAGCTCCATCATCAAACGACAGCCTCCATCAAGGCACACAACGACATTCTTCATCGCCGGTTCATTGCATCAACGCGTCTGGCTTTGTCTCTCTACACAAGAAACGAATCGACCACCGCATCCGATCATCCTTTTCCATACACCAGAATGGATCATCGTCCGCAAGCTTGGGGTCGGGTACGTCTCGTCGTCCAAGCCAAGCTGTCCGCCAGACAGTAACGGCGCTTTTCGATGACGCCGTGCGAAGCACTACGACTAACATTTCTTTGATAGCCCCGCGACGATGTCTACGGCGCCTACGATGCGTCCTACCTGACGAGCAATGGGCCCAAGCAGGCCACACAGCAGCCCATCGTGACGGGCACGTCTGTCATTGCAATCAAGTTTAACGGCGGTGTGGTGATGGCGGCGGACAACTTGGGTGAGACACCGTCCTTTTCCCGCGAAGATTCCTCTCCAGAACCGCTCTGACCGTTTGCGCAGCATCCTATGGCTCCTTGGCCCGCTTCACCAATACGCTGCGTCTACGCCCGTTCGGCAAGCAGGCTGTCGTGGGCTTCAGCGGCGACGTGTCCGACATGCAGTACCTTGACCGCTTGTTGACCGGCGTGCAGATTCAAGAGTCGTACGTTGACCCTGAGGAGCAGGACGAGGCCGCTGACGATGGCGCAGCCGACGTCGATGCCGACGCGGCGCCCCGTAGCAAGGGACTCAACGCAGCCAACCTGCACAAGTACCTAAGCAAACTGCTGTACGCGCGGCGCAACAAGTTCGATCCGCTGTGGAACCAGGTGCTGGTGGCCGGGCTGGACGACGAGGAGAAGCCGTTCTTGGCGGCGGCAGACCTGCGCGGCACCACCTTTTCGGCGCCCAGCCTGGCGACGGGCTACGGCTCGTCGCTGGCGCAGCCCATTATGCGGCGCACGGTGGAGACGGAGGAGCAGGCGGCGCAACTGACGCAGGAGCGGGCGGTGGAAATTGTGCGCGAGTGCATGAAGGTGCTCTACTATCGCGACGCGCGCAGTCTTGACACGTACAGCTTGGCGATTGTGACCAAGGATGGCGTAACGCTGACTACAGACGAGAAGCTGGAGCAGCAAAGCTGGGCGTTTGCGGACCGCATCCGGGGCTATGGCACGCAGACAGTGTAGGACGGAGGATCACCGACGGTCGGGCCAGAAGGGGCACAGAGCAAGAGGAGTTGGCAGAGGAGTAGACTGACGGATGCTAGAAACGTCAGTGTTTAGCTCAAACCACACAAAGACAAACTGGTGACGGACAGCTCAATGACAGTGGTCTCCCAAACACGGACTCTTAGGAGGATGCATTACTTAGCCAAGCAGCAGTCCGTTTTCATATCAATGCACATCTCTCCCTTTTTGCGTGGCTCGCTCATGGACGTGCACTCTTGGCCCATGTCGATCCCAGGCGTATTCGTAGTACATGCATTGCGCAAGGGGAAAGATCACATACTCCGTACTCGTTCTAGACCCCGGTCCTCTATATTAAAAGTGCTGTCCGTTGCCAAGTCTTAGGCAGTCATTACTGCAGGGCTGCCAAATTCGGGACAAAATGCTTCGAACGCTCGGCGGAAACGCCCAGCCACTTGGCAGGAGGTGATCAAGCCCCTCCCTTTTTTCAGGCGCCTCCCCAGCGCCTCCACACACGCTCTTTCAGGGCAAGTACTGGCGATTCAGAGGGCAATCCGCTTGGCACTGCCAGAGCTTCTGAGATAAATCAGCCCATTCTGTCCAGTTTGAGACGAACCAAGACTATTCTCCCCCATTGCCTTGGGACGACCCCTTTTTCTGCTTCTCTCGACGGCCGACCAAAACACGGCATGGCTGGCCAAGCTTTCGGTCTGAGAAGCAGCACAACTGCCCGTGTCCCTCGTGCTTCACCATCAACTCTTCCCAATAGAAAGCCACCCAGATCTCCCCAAACTGCCCAGCCGTCAGAGCCCAGAGGCCATCACAGCCTCCTTTTCGGCCAAGGTGTTTTGACGAGGGCACTGAGGGAGATGGGAGAAGCTAGCGTGTCTTGTGAATGTCAGGACGTCTAGTTTGCAGACAGGAGCTGTTGTGGGATTCGTGTTTGGTGATCCTGACTTACACAACAGGCTCACGATAAGCAGTCTATTAAATTCCCATCCTTCGCCCCTACCGGAAGTTACCTTGACGATCGATTTGTCTTCATTTCTGATTCTTTTTTCTCTTTTTTCTTTTCTTCGGCCCCTTCTCTGTTCTTCCCTTTCTTCTCGTTCTCGTATTATGTTTTCGTCTTCCTTTTCGTCTACGTTTCTTTTGTAACGCATCGGCATCGCGCAACATCCTTCGGAATAATTGTTTTTGAATTCTCCTGCGCTCTTTACTTTCGTCTGGCGCTGGACGCTTTCTTTCTATCTATTCTCCTTTCCGTTTCTTTTCTCTTTCTCTTTCACTTTCGTTTTCGTTCCAGCCTTGGTTTCTTGTGATATTCTATCCAAACATGCATCTCACCACCCCCCTCCTCCTCTGCAGTGCTGCTGTGCGGACGTATGCATCGTGTGCCTATGGCACACACCTCCACGCCCGCGCCGAGGGAGGCGTGGAAGTCAATACCTTTGGCTATACCGGCACCATCGTACGTCAACGCTTCCCATATATGCCCACTGACTCACCTGCTGACCATCTTTCAAAGAGCCCCCTCAACTGGCTGTCCCTTGACCCTGTCGGGAACGTCGCCTGCGCCACGGGCCGCACCCAAAGCCCTATCGATATGACCACCGGCCAGTTCACACTCATCCCCGCCACAGACGTCCAGTTCACCGCGCCAGATATCGAGGAGACCGAGATTGAGAACCTTGGCACCACTATCGAGGTCGTCGTGCCCGAGTCTGCCAATGCTGGCCTCACCACCAATGGCACCCTCTTTTCTCTCAAGCAATTCCACTTCCATCTGCCCAGCGAGCATCTCGACGAAGGCCGCTCGTTTGCAAGTACGTCAAGGTAGCGCCCTAGACAGTCTGCACCAGATTGCTAATCTCTCCTCCTCTTAGTGGAAATGCACATGGTCTTTGAGTCTGCCAACAAGGAAATCGCCGTGATGGGGATCTTTTTTGACACGGCCAACGGACCTAACGTTGCCGTGGCCCCCGTTGCTGCTGCTGCTGCTCCTGCTGCTGCCGAGCGCCGTCACGCTCGCGACACACAGGCTGCGTCCGCCTCGTCGTTGGACAGCAAGCGCGCGGTCCAGGTCGTGCGTCTTGGTGGCGACTCTGCCCTGGGCTCTACCCTAGGCACCGGCGTGATCGGTACAGTCCTCGATACACTCGGCCTCGGCACGGGACGCACGACGACCACTGCCACTGCCGCCAGACTCGCCACCGCCAACCGGGTGGCTGCCGAAGCCGGCGTCGGCCTGTCCACGGCTGGCACTGGCCTGGTGGACACCGTGTTTGCGGCCGTGGGCCAAGTAGCGACGCCCGGCACGAAGGCGGCCGTTGGTCCTCTGCCGCTGGCAGAGCTAGTGGCCAGCATCAACGCCGGGTCGCTGCAGGCGTATTCGGGATCGCTCACAACGCCGCCATGCTCGGAGGGGGTCCGGTGGTTCGTGTCGACCCAAAAGCAGACCGTGTCGCTGCCGACATTTGAAGCGGCGCGCGACACCATTGGCTTCAATAGCCGCTTCCCCCAGAACGCGCTGGGTCAGGAAAACGTGCTCGCCCTGGCGGTGGCAGCAAACAACGCGCTGCGGAAGTGAATGGACGGGCTTGGACATGGGGAAGAAGGAGTGAGGACAACCAGTTTGATGGACGTGGACGACTGTAAATAAGAGCGAGGCAAACCGAGAAAGAAACAAAAGGAATAACAGGACGACTTGATGTCGCATTTTCCAACAGCTACCCACAGGCTGCACACCACCAAGCAGATAATTCAGAGGGCCAACAAAAATCAGTGACTTATCCAGATTAGATTTTCCATTGTTTTGAAAACCCAGCCAACATGACAAATCCAACTCCTGAAGCAAAAAGGTATCATCGACAATCGTCACAGCCGCCCTCTCTCACTCCACCGTAACCGACTTGGCCAGATTGCGAGGGAAGTCAACGTTCAGCCCCTCCAGCACGGCGAGCCAGTAGGCAATCAGCTGCAGCGGGATGACGTTGAGGATACCCTGCAGCACATCGACGGTCTGCGGAATCTCAATCTTCTCGGCCTGCGACGCCTTGAATTCGCTATCGCCAATGTTACAGATCACAATGGGCTTGCCGCCACGAGCAATGACTAGTGCCATGTTAGCTAGGTCGTTATGGATAGAGATTGTAGAACGTAAACACATACCCTGCTGGTACGCGTTAAGCGACTTCTTAAAGAGGTCGTCGCGCGTCAGGATCATGATGATTGGGAGATTCTCGTCGACAAGCGCCAAGACACCGTGCTTCAGCTCGCCAGACATGACGGCCTCGCAGTGGAGGTACGAAATCTCCTTGATCTTGAGCGCACCCTCCAGGGCGGTGCTGTATTGAGAGCCGCGGCCCAGCAACAAGAGCGACTTCTGGTTCTTGAACTTCTGCTCGCACATCTCCTTGATGGCCTCGTTCTGCTCCAGTACCTGCTTGATCTGCTTGGAGATGTTGCCCAGACCTTCAATGATCTCCTCGCGGCGCTTCTGCTTGCTGGCACGGTCCTCGCTCAGCGACAGAGCAAACATGACCATGGCGATGAACTGCGATGTGTAGGCCTTGGTTGAGGCCACGCCAATCTCGGGACCAGCGTTGACGTGGACACCGCAGTGGGTCAGAAGCGAGATAGACGAGCCGACGACGTTGACAATACCCACGGTCAGCGCACCACGCTCCAGGCAGTAACGGAGTGCCAACAGCGAGTCGGCGGTCTCGCCGGACTGCGAGACAAATACGCAGGTGTCGTCGCGGAAGACGGGCGCTTGCCGGTCGAGGAAGTCCGAGGCAAGCTCGACGGCGATGGGGATCTCGGCGAGCTCCTCGAACACGCCGCGCACAGCCATGCAGCTGTGATACGAGGTGCCACAGGCAATAAAAATAATGCGGCGACACCGGCGGATGGTGGAGATGTAGGAGCGCAGACCTCCGAGGGTGACCATTTTGTTTTCAATGTCGAGACGACCACGCATTGTGTTCACGACTGACTCGGGTTGCTCAAAGATCTCCTTCTGCATGAAGTGGTCGAATTTGCCCTTCATGATCTCCTGCAGCTCTAGCTCCAAGGTCTGGATGGTGCGGACGTTGGAGCTGCCATCGGCCTTCTTGAGGCGGTGGATGTTGAGCGAGCCCTCGTGGATGTGAGCAATGTCGTCATCTTCAAGGTACATAACCTTCTTTGTGTGCTCAATGATGGCGGAGGGATCCGAGGACAGGAAAAACTCGGTGGGCATGGGCATGCCGTCGTCGGTCATGAAAGCCCGTGACTGTGAGCGGTGCAGCAGCGATTTGTCAGGGGGGGCCAGGCCGCCAGCGGCGGAGGCTGGCGAAAGGAAGTTGTTGGAGACGCCGGCCTTCTTGAGGGCGACGTTCTGCGAGGCAGTCTCGGCGGGGAGCGGGTTGTTGTCGTCGGCGTACTCGACGTCGACAAAGTCGACCTTCATCCGCTTCTGTGTCTTGACGCCAATGACGAGCGGCGAACCCTTGCGGGCGGCAATGACCTCGTGGGGGTAGTGGACAGACTTGATCAGCAGACCGTAGGCGCCCTCAAGCTCGCAGATGACGGCCTTGGCAAGGTCGGTAAAGTTGACGTTGGGGTGCTGGTCGTAGAGGTACTTGGCCAGCTTCGCGATGCACTCTGTGTCGGTCTCGGTTTCGAACTTGAAGCCCTTGCTTTCGAGGAGGGTCTTCAACTCCTTGTAGTTGGTGATGATGCCATTGTGGACGATGGCGAACTCCCAGTTGGGATCCGACCTGGAGAGAACACAGTTAGTTCCTACCGTGTTTGGAGGTATTAAAGGGAGAGGAAGATGTGAATGTACCGGTGAGGATGACAGTTTATGCGGGACGGCGTGCCGTGTGTGGCCCATCTGGTGTGTGCGATGCCGCAGTGGGAGTCAAAGATCTTGGTCAGGTCGAGGCTAGACTCGTCGACGAGCTGGCGGAGCTTGGCAACCTTGCCAACCTCCTTGAAAGCAAACACCTCGTTCTTCTTGTCACCGTCGATGGCGAAACCGGCCGAGTCGTAGCCTCGGTATTCCAGCCGCGAAAGACCTGCATTGTCAGCGTCACGCCCTCAGGCTGCGGAAGCAAGAGACACAACAAGACATACCATTGACGAGCGTGTCGATGATAAACTTGCGGTCCTTCTCCACCAGGTAGTTGACGTAGCCGAAGATGCCACTTTTGCCGACATGTAAGTAATCTGTCCTTGTTCTGAACGCGGGGGGGCCAACCAAAGCTCGGCGTCGACGGGGGGGGGAGGGAAGGTAAGACTCACCACATGTTGCCGGCTGGATTGGTGACTCGGGCGAAGGTGAGAGAGTTTGGCCGGAGCTGATCAAGCGGGAACGAGAAGGTAAGCTGGAGGTCAAATATGTAAAGAAGAAGAGAAAAAAAGCTTGACAAGCTGTCTATGCCGAAACGATGACGAGAACGAAGGTCGGATAAGGAGACAGGAGCAAAGCTTTCTAATAGATTGGAGCAGAGAAGATGAGGACGAAACGAGGACGAGCAAAACAAAGATGGGCTTCGGCGACACTTTATCTATAGCTGAGCAAGGGGAAACGGGTACACCAACGGCGAGCAGGCAGGGACCTGAGCAGGAAAAAAAACGAAAAACAGCCTTGGCTGGACAGCCAGTGGTGGAAACTAGGCCAGAGGGGGTTGGAGAGGAGAGGGGTGAGGGGTGTGTGGAACCGGCAGGAGGGGTGCGGCTGGAAGGAGCGAAGTGTTCTTTTGACAGGGCAAAGGAAAGGGCATTGGAAAGGACAAAAGGACAGACGATACACTCCCAAGACAGGCAAACAAAGACGGAAGAGCAAACGGTGCCAATCTTGAGACAAAGTACCCTGGAGGATGGATGGAAGCCAACAGTTCACGTTGAAGCTCACAAGAGCTGTTGCTCCCGACGACGGCGCTTGTCTGGCAAGCGGCGAGGCCAGGACCAGCTGCGGCTGCAACGAGCCCTGGAATACAGCCCCTTAAGTGCCGGCATGGCGCTGGCGCTTCTTACTATCTTTCTTCTTCCCTTTTTGTTTCTTTTCCGTTTTTTAGAGCTGAGGCTGAGGCCAGCCTCTATTCCTTTCTTTGTCCTTTCTTGGACGCCGTGATGTTGTTTCCGTCCTAGCCCGGCTATACAATAGCGTCAATCGTCAAGTTGTTTCGGCGGGTTGCTATTATTTACGCGGTTGTTGGAGAAAACGCGGCTGCTTGTTTTACGAAAAGAACTGCCCCCACTCCGCTCGTATCAGGCTGAGTGGTCTGTGGGCTGGGATGACGTTGTTCCTGAACCAGCCAACGGCCAGGCCAGGGAGTATGATCCGGGGCGAAGGAGCGCTTTCGGTCGACCCGAACACAACGTGGCACGGCGAAGGCATTCCTTAAAAACAGGAGGAATACGGAATACATGCACGCAGTGCTTATTTGCAGTCGATTCGATGGCGATGCTAGTGTCGGAAGCTCGCTAATTCCAGGTGGCCACAGCAGTGTACAGCCTCGATTGAGCGGGGCCAGGCCCCTGGCGATGAGAGCCACTGTGCCGGGCTGAAGCTTCCAAGAATAGCAGCGAACCCACTTCCACAAAGCCCCCGGCCGGTTACACTATGAGACAGTTCTAGCTGTTCTTTACGGAATAATTGCCATAACCACGAGCATAGATCGTCCACACGTTCGACGACACAGCATTGTTCGTTGATAGAGCGGATGGCACTTGCAGTCTACGCGCGACAATGGGTTGCTCGTCGTCAAGGACATCAGCCGCCAGGACCGTGGCCGGCTGGCGCGGCTCGGTCGTCGACCCGACTGCTCAATTTTCTCCCCATACACACGCAGCCCTATTAGACACAAGCCGGCCGATGGGGGAGACGTAATCGCTGTTCCGTCTTCCATTTACAATAGATATAACGGTATGGGAAGAAGCGGGCATACGTAGGAGGTGACGCTACCGGGTCAAGGGGAGAAGACGGACGGGCGAGACGGCATATGATGGACAACAACGACGCGGCTGCCATCCTGACGTTGCCTCAATATACGCTTATAGGCTGGCTGGCCGCCGTGTCGTAAGCATATTGGTCAGCCGTCCTGAGATGCGTAAAGAGCGCTACAGCCACAGCCTTGGAAGCCATTGGCTTCGTCGAGTGCACATCTCTGCTGAGCGTGACTTGAATCGCAACGAGGCGCTTGGAGTCGTGAGCCGTCCTTCGCGACAGCGGTCTGAAACAAATAGCCAGTGCACTTTGCATGCTCACGCCGGAGAGACACCAAGTGGGAGACAAATCGCCGAGATAGTAGCCTCGCCCAGGATCTATTGATACACGCGCTCTCGTCTTTCTGCAGATGCCTTGGAATGCAAAGAGTAAAAAGGGAAAAAAAGAAGAGACATCCAAGCCGCTACAGCTTCTGGTACTCGAGCTTGCCCTCCAGCTTCTTGGACTCGGCCACCTTCCGGACAGCCTTGTTGAAATCGTCCTGGTTGACGGCGTCCCGATAGTCTTTGATGGCAAAGAGACCACTGACAACATTAGCAGGGGAACAGGGAGAAAGAAGTGTGAAGCGGGACGAGAAAGAAAAAATACTAACGCTTCTGTCACAACGTTCCGCAAGTCTGCTCCGTTTAGCCCGTCGCTCATCTTGACCACGCTCTCAAAATCAATTTCGCCCTCGGTGACAACGCTGGCCGCATGGATCTTGAGAATCTCCAAGCGGCCAACCTCGTTGGGAAGTGCAATCTCAATCTTGCGGTCCAACCGGCCCGCACGCAGCAGGGCCGGGTCTAGGGTGTCGGGCCGGTTCGTCGCCATGATGATCTTGGTCTTGCCCAAGTAGTCGAAGCCGTCGAGCTGGTTCAGTAGCTCCATCAGCGTGCGCTGGATCTCTCGGTCGGCGCTTGTGCCCTCAGAGAACCGGCGGCCGCCGATGGCGTCGATCTCGTCCATGAAGATGATGCACGGCTCGTGCTCTTTGGCGTAGCCGAACATTTCGCGGATCAGCCGCGCCGACTCGCCAATATACTTGTCGACGATGGCCGAGGAGACGACTGGATAGTGAGTAAAAGGGAAGAAATGAACGACATAGAACAAAAGGAAGGGGAAGTTACCCTTGAGAAAGTTGGTCTCTAGACTGCTAGCCACGGCGCGTGCCAACAGCGTCTTGCCCGTCCCCGGCGGCCCGTAGAGAAGAACGCCCTTGGGTGGCTTGATGCCGACGCGCAGGAACAGCTCCGGGTTCTTGAGCGGCAGCTCGATCACCTCGCGCAGCTCGCGAATTTGCTCGTTGAGCCCGCCGATGCCGGCAAAGTTGATCTGCCCGGGGTCCTCCAGCGACATGTTGTACACCAGCGGGTCGACCTCGCGCGGCAGCATGCGCATAATAGTCAGCGTCGTCATGTCGAGAGCGACACGCGTGCCCTGCTTCAGTTTGGCGCGGTCGACCTTGGAGCGGCACCCCACAACATATCGCGGTCCCGACGACGCCTTCACGATGAAGCGTTCCTCGTCCAGCTGCTTGAGCACCTCGCCGATGATCTGGCCCACGCTCTGTAAGGCCTTGATGTTTTCCTCCGTCTGGTCATACTCGCGCTGCAGGCCTTTGATCTCGAGGCGCAGGTCCTTCAGTTTGGCCTCCCACTCGCGTGATTCGACCAGCTTATCCTTAAACTGCGAGAGAGCATGCTGGCGTTCTTGGTCTGCCATTATGTGTGTAGGGATGGGGATGAAAGTGATGGAGGGGAAGAGAGGAGAAGGAGAAAGAAGGAAGTCGTGCGATGGGAGGAGAAGATGTAGCTCAGAGTTGAGCAGCCAGCTGATCGGGGGTTGATGACGGCAGCGACGGGGGAGAAAACGTCAGTCGCTTGTCGAACAGTACAATCTGCCGCGGGGTCCGTCGAGTGGGTATTGTCGTTGGAGTGCGGAGGAGGTGTCGGAGGATGTGAGAGGCGGCGGAAAAAGGCGACAATGTCAGGCTGTGAACAGGCGATTCATTTGGCTGTCCTGGCCATCACCAAAGCAAAGACAACGAGCTTACCTCAAGCTTCTGCTGCCTTGCGCTGCGTGGCGCCGGAATTTTGTTTCGCCGTCCCTTGTTGGTCTACTCAGACACCAGCCAATCAGCGTCGCCAGCCGCTGTAATACACTTTGTTGACCCATGGCCTCCCACATTTAAAGCTTCGTTAATCCAGTCTCTGGTCGCCCCTTTCTGTTCCCTTTTGCAGCCTTCTGTGACAATTTTGTCTGACCTGTGACCCGTATCCAGATGGTCTTGCCTAGGACAAATGAGCTTTCTTATTGCTCATTGGACCCCCCTCCCTGCCCTGGCAAATCCGGCTTTACGCCTATATCCTCTTCAGAGGTTCAAGAGGCAAAGAGCATCATGGCCAGCCTTCTCAGCTTTTGGCGGTCGTCCTTGGACCTGTCTGAGCGTAGGTCTGCCTGCTAGCCGGCTTGATCTAGACGGCTCGCCCCTGTGCTGTCGGTTTCTCTCCACGGTGACCAGTTGTGGCGTAGCTACAATGGAATTCGTTTACGACGTCATCTCTCAATCTCGATCTGCTTCATTCTCCCCTCTTATTTCTCGATTTTTAGGCCATCCCAATATTTTTACGCCTTTCCTGACGCTCTACCGCCACTCGTGGTCCTCGTTCCAGCCACCCCGGCCCTTGTGCTATCTCGCGCTGGTAACAGCCGCCCAGCCGGACGAAGCCACGGCCAATCCTGCCAGCGCCTAAACGAGACAAGAAGCCCCCCTTTTGTTCAAAAAAGAGTATTTGTAAATCTAGAATGTCTGGAAGTTTAGCATTCACTGTGAACAGGTAGGTACGTATTGTTGGTTGCTTGTGCTGGCCGCCGAATTTGAATGATGGCTAGAGCATTCGCTGGGAGGACGACTTGTCCTCCGCCTAGCAGGCCCCCTTTTCCCGCATCCCGTTATTATTGTTTTCCAGGCGCTTTGTTTGTCCCATGTCTAGGTACTCAATAGAGCTGAATTTTTAAATCTCTTCTTGGACACCAGGGGCTACCGCTCGAGCCCCGTAAAAGGACCTCGTCTTCATCGTCTGCATCGTCTAGTTGTCCACGTCGTCTACATCGTACATCGTCTACAACATCGTACACCGTCTACAACATCGTACATCGTCTAGGTCGTCCCCGTCTACATCGTACATCGTCTAGGCCGTCCCCGTCTACATCATCTGCATTGTCTAGGTCGTCCCCGTCTCTACACCGTCTCCAACGTCAGCACCATCATCTTCCATCGTTCGCTTGACCTTGGACACGATGAACATTAGCGGTGGTGACCGCCATAATCCCCGCGGCTCGACCAGCTCGGCTGGCCTGGGTGACCTAGGCGACCTGGTCGACCAGGAAGACCAGGGCGGCGACACTGCTGTGGCAGGGCCACGGCCATCGCCATCTGGAGGACCACGGAAGGAGCGCGCCGCCATCGCGGCGCAGGCGTGCGACACTTGCCGCAGTCGCAAGCAGAGGTGCGACGAGCAGCGGCCCAAGTGCGGCACCTGCCTAAAGTTCGGTCTCGAGTGCCACTACCGCGAACCACAACCGACCAAGAAGGACAAAACACTCGGAGAGATCCTCGAGCGACTCAAGGCACTGGAGAACAAGATCGACGTGCTCGGCCTCCGCGGCTCTTTGGGGCCGCCGCTATTTGGGCAGGTCGCCGACTCGTCGCCCAACACATCCTCGCACGTATTCTTTGACGTCCAGGCGACATCGCTGACTGACAGTTTTCAACAGCCTCAACATCTTCATCCATCTCACCAGCCTCACCCTCCTCAACATCCCCATTCCCTCCATCCCGACTACTACCGCTACTCGTCCGCCGTCTACCAGATCTTCGGCTGGCCAGTCGTGCAGCAACTTCTGCAACCTCTGCAAGACCGCGTGCCACAGATTCAGTCGCTGGCCATCGAGCACGAGGCACACAGCATTGTGCTGGGCCTGCACCAGCAAAAAGCTCCTCTCTCGCGGGACGCCTTTTTCTCGCCGCCGCTGAGCGGTACCACACACGACAGCGTCGGCAGCGGTGGCGGCAGCGGCCTATACTCCCCGACACACCAATCCACAGGAGCACCAGGAGGAGCGCCATCGACTATAAGTGCAGCTGGCACGCCCGCCCCACCCATCTCTTGGGACACGTCCTACCGCCTGAGCACGGCCTACTTTGACTCGTTCAACCATACTTCGCCAATTGTAGACCGGCGAACGTTCCTGGCGCACACGCTGCCGGCGGTCTTCGAGGCCGGCTTCGACGACCGCAGCACCGGCAGCAGCAGTAGCGCCGACGCCGGTAGCAATACCGCCAATGCAAGCACCTATAGTACCACCTGCAACATTGCCCTCGTCTTCCTAGTAGCCGCCCTCGGCGACGCGGCCATCGCCGGCACGCACGGCGCACCTGTGGCCTCCACGTACCCGCCGGGTTCCCCCCAGGGCCTGACACAGGGGTGGGCCAGTCACGGTGTCAAGGGTGGCACGGTAAGCCATCCGCCAGGGCTAGCACTCTTCAACGAGGCACGCCAGCGTATGGGCTTTGTGTTGGGCGAGAGTAGCGTTGAGACCGTGCAGATCTACGCGCTGGCAGGGTGGGTGGGACCGAAGGGAGAGCCGGGACAATGCCAGGAATAACTGCTGACAGAGATGGCGTTTAGGATGTACTGTTCGACATGCCTTCGACACATGGTGAGCCGGCCTTGCCCTTGTTCATCTTCGGAGTATCGTCTACTAAGCGACAGGAATACTGGCAATACACGACGACGGCCTCGTTGGCCTGCCAGGCACTCATTACTTGGTAACATACTCGGCACCGATTTTGTTTGTATGTTGCTTGCTGCATATACTGACACACTGCTAAGCCACCCCTCGGAGCTGGCATCGCCCCGGGCAGACCTCATCAGACGCCTCTTCTGGTACTGCCAGATCACCGAGACGTAAGCTGCTATCAATACTCTTCTTCCTCGCTCCTTACTTTCGCCTCCTCTCACTGACGATCAGAACCTTCAACATCGAGCTCGGCCTCCCCCTGACCGGCCTCGACCGCTACGAGGACGTCGTCGGGCTACCCAATTTCAGCGAGCCCTACGCGCAGGACGACTATATAACCAACCAGGCCGCATACTTCCAGGAGCACTACGTCTCCCAGATTGTACTGTCCCGGCTGTGTGTGGCCTTCCACACGACGCTGAGCTCGGCGCATAGGACGGCATGGTCCTCAGCTGCCCCCAATCCCTTTCCGGCCACCGTCAGCCTAATGGATCTACAGCTCGAGGGTTGGCGTGGCATGTTGCCACTGAACCTTCGCTGGCAGGAGTCTCAGCCGGCCGAGTTTCCCAATGTGTGGGGGCCGACGCCCGGGTCGGGGTCGGGGCCGGTGTCGGGGCCGGTGTCGGGGTCATGGTCGGGGTCACGGTCGGGGTCAGGGACGGGGCCAGGGTCGCTGGCGGCAGCGGCGGGCGAGACCGCCGGCTCCTCTTCTGGGCCGTCGGGTCCCTCAGTGGGCCCGATCGGATCGCTCGGCTTGCTCGGCTCGGAGGCGATGAACCCCCCCCGCGACATGTTCACGGCAGACCTGGACGCGCAGCCGGTGGCGTTCCCCTTTGTACTGGATCTTCAGGTGGCCATTCTGCGCACACGCTACTACTACTGCAAGTACCTGATCCACCGGCCCTTCCTGTTCAAGGCGCTGCACCTGCCGCCGGAGCAGCTGACGCGCGAGGACGCGTTGGGCGCCGCAGCGTGTCTGCAGGCGTGTCTACGCTGGCCGATCAGCATGTCGCCGCCGTGCGCGTACAAGCGGCTGGTTCCGGCCGTCTTCTTCTGCACACAGAACCTTTTAGGCATCCTGGTGCTGCTGCGGCTGGTACAGCAGAGCCCGGTCCTGGCGCGCATCATGAGTCTGAGTGGAGAGGGCGGCAGCGGCAACACGTTTCGACGCGCGCCGAGCGCGGACGCGATGTTCGATCAAGCCGCCGCTGAGACGATAGGCCTGTGCATGGCCTGGATCCGCGACCTGCGCGGAGTCGATAGCATGGCAGCCTGGGCCTGGGAGATTGTCAAGGGGATCTATCACCTGGAGGAGTAAAGCATGCGGATAGATAGCGATCACCCTCTACGGACCAGAAGCGAAATGGGAGACTGGACAGGCGTCGTCCGACTGCCCATCGGGTGCTTTCTCGTCTGGGGAGGTCTTGCATCTTTTGCGTCTTTCCACTGCCTTGACCACAGCATTTAGATTGCAAAGTGGGAGCGCTATGATGTGATGATCAAGAACTTTAAATTTTTCTTCTTTCTACTTTCTTTCAATCTCCTCCTCTCGAAGCGCCTCACTCCCCATGACGGGGTATGTCGACGCATAATTGTGCTGAAAACCACACCCTGGCTCTTGCTGTCATAGCGCAGCGTCAAAAAAGACAGAGCACAGGCAAGGGGAGAAGGTGAGATGAAAACCCGCCAAGAACAAATGACAAGCATGGTACTCCGTACTTTAGGGCCCGACCTCATCTCCACAAGCCAGCTGAACTTTCGTTCTCTTAAAGGGGAGTAAAACCTCCTGACGAGACTGACACTTGCCGCAGTAACACCCATGCCTCCCCAGCAGCCTTCCCTCCCCGCCCAGCGCTTAGAGAGATGGGAAACCATACCTTCATTGACAGGTACCTGGGCAGGCAAATGCAGGGGAGATCCAGCAGCCGTTCACCTGCTACTAGGCGGACACTGACCGTACTGGTCAGGTCCTCTGTCTATTCGCCTTCGTAACCCTTGGCCTGGCGTAGCCGTGAAGAGACGCGGCAAACTTGAATCGTTTGGTTTGTATTGTGGAATACTGTGGATGTTTACGCTCGTAAAGGAATAACCCGAAAAAAAGATAAAGGGACCGGGGAAAGTTGGAAAAAAAGACAGAGCGGCATGCTTCTCTAACCTTTTGACGTAGCTGTACTCATCAGGAGGTTACGCAGAAGAGAACCTTTTGAGATGTTCAAGAAGGGGGGAGAAGGGACAAAAGTCATAGACCAGAAAGTGGAGGGTGAATACAAAAGCATATGGGAATCAAAGCGATGGTCATAGATCCGAGTCCGAGATGAAGGAAGTACACCAAGGAAAATCGAAAGGATAAAGAAAATCAAAAAGACCGGTAGAGACTTGCCCTCGAAACGTCCCCCAAACGCCATAAACACCTAAGATGGGGGACATGGAAGAGCACCTGTGAGCGCCTTGCTTTGGTAACGACAGCGAGAGAAGAGAGCAGGCTAAAGACAGTCGAGGCGGATCGAAAACGTTCGAGAAATGGAGAGGTCGAGGTGCGACGAGAGGCGTTCGGCCAATGTCCCACCCGTCATGGCGACAGGCTGCGTTGAGCGAGACCCATGTGGGACGATGGCGATTCCACCAGCAGCTCGCCTTCTTGAAGAGATCCTATCCTGAGCACAGCGGACACTGCCCCGGCAGCACAATGTACCGCTCATGCGGACCTTTGCCACACGAGTGCTTGCGGCTGCCCTCAACCGAGGTGCCAAAGTAGTGTGCGCCGGGGTCGACACAGGATGTGTAGATGTAGTAGTTTTTTGTGAAATCGCACATGGTTGTGAGTGCTGGGTGAGTCGGAGATGCGTAGAGGTGAGCTGGTGGATGAGGTGGGGTGAGCTTGTAGGATGAGTTGAGCTGGCTGGGCGAAAAGTGTTGCTGCAAGGTGACGACAGAGAGAGAATGGTAAAGAGAGAGGGCTGTCGTTGTTAGCCAGGAACGTGGGGGTTGAGATGCAAGGACGGGAAGGAGGACATGTCTTACATATATATGGGATGGGGGACGGGTAATGGAGATTGGGGGAACGGGTACGAGGACCGAGGAAAAGTGCTGCAGGGGTGATGGGAGGAAGAGGGTGCAAGCGTTTTGATGAGATCGGCGTGTGATGGGGCGTGGCGAGAGAAGGGAGAAGGGAGTGACGGGGATGAGATAATAAGGCAACGATATGAAAGGCAAGGACCGCGCCGACATGCCTTGTTTTGTGTCTTCCCTTGATTTCTGGCTAGGTCTTCGTCTTGTGTCTCGACAGCGGAGGTGGTGGATGTTCAATGTGACTTAAGATCGAGGTGGGGGTTGCTAACTTTTCTTTGTTATCCCTTCTCCTTTTGCTGACTTGGCTCCCAATCTAAACTCGGAGTACTTGATCTGGAGATGCGGAGAAGGGAGGAGGGGAGACGATGCAAGATTGATTGGAAGTGCGTGTTGGTGACACTTAGATTAATGAAGGGTAGAGGATGTCAAAGAAGGGAGAGGTGAGAAAGCAGGGAAAGGAGGAGGGAAGGAAGAGAGGGAAAGGAGGAGGGAAGGAAGAGAAGAAAAGAAGAAAGAGAGGAAAGAGAAGAAAGAGAGAGAAAATCAAAGGAAGCCGATGTGGAACGGCATGTGCTCTCAAGAGCTGGCTTCAACCATGCCGGAGAACAGGGACCACGGCAACAGAAAGACAACTGAAAGACGACAACAAAAAGTGACAACAGAAACAACATTGGATGTGCGGGATAACACGGGAGCATGATCGTCAGAAAAGGTGGTCGTGGTCCAGGCCACGCAGATCCGCCAGGTTTCCAATCACGAAAATGTCAGAAGGAGTAAATTGACGCAAGTTTGGCGCAAGGCCCTGCTGTAAGACCGCATGAACTATGAACCTTACGGATGTACGGAGGACGAAGCACGAGAGACTAAGCATAGCTGCCCCCTGCCCAGCCCTGTGCGTATGCCGAGCACGGAGAAGAACCGAGTGACGAGGGGGGTGACCATGCCAAGACAAGGCTGGGGCTCTCTAAATCGTTTTTAAAGTCTATGACTGTCCAGTCACGGTTTCGTGTTCGGGCCCTGCTTGGACTGCTTGGACGGCCTGACAGGGCAGCTGAACGCCCATGCGGAGGCGAAAAGGAAACAGCCCGAGTGGATAACGACGGAGCAGGAGAGAAGAGGAGAGGAGAAGAAAATCTGAACTCTTGGAAGAGCTCTCTTGGAAGAGAGAAAAATGTGAAAACCCAGACTATGGAGCACCATGTACAGGAGAAAGAACAGAATTAACGAAGAAAAGTTTAAGTAAAAAAGTAATAAACCACAGACCTGTGCTCACGCTTACCTGCAACCCCTGTATTTAGTGCTTTTAGCGCCCTGACCTGTAATACGCTATCCAGTGTCAAAGCCCTGGCTCGGCGGTTGAAGGAGAGATTCCGGCGTGGACTGACTCGAGCATAAAAAGCAAAAGCAGACAAAATCAAAATCAAACCAGAAAAAAGCTACATCTCCACCAAGCTCAAGACAGTCGTCAAACGGCCAAGGTGACAAAAACCTGTCCTCAATACGATGGGCTGTTTGGGGTAGTGATCGACAGATGAGTCGCGAGACTGGTTGCTTGTTCACGTAGAGCAAAACAGGCGGCTACATTGGCAGACGACTTGTTCGCCCAGATGCGCCGTTCTGTGCACGGACTGTGCCGGACAAAGGGTGTGGACTTTTCGGACTTCTTGGTGCGCAGGTTTTTTCATTCGGTCAGTCCTCGCCGATACGCCGTATCAGGTCAGTCATCGGCACGATCTTTTGACGACTATTGACAACATGGGTGGAAGGCGTATGTTACCGTCCGAGAGCTATCGTCTGCTGGTCGGTTATGTGTCTGATATGTAAGATAGGTAGGTACGTCACAGCCGGCTGTACCTGCACCAGCGCCGTTTCCACGTCCTGCACTGTCACGGTCGACACACAGACGCGGCACCAATGTAGCGCGAAACGAGGGAATAAGAGGAAAAGGGAACGACAAAAAGAAGAAAATAAAGGATCAGAAAAATGGAAAGGACCAGGAAACCAAAAAGAAAAAGAAAAATAGGTCCGGGCACAAGACAAAGACGGCAGAGACTCCCTCGCTTTACTTCCATCGTCTTCTTAAACAGACGCTTATGCAATCATCCACTCATTAACCGCCCGTGATACTGCTCACCGTTCCTCGCCTTGACCATCTGATCATGCCCACGAGACGCCAGATTCCATATCACAGCCCGTTTTATCATACAAGTCCTTTTATATGAAAACACAGCAAATAGAAACACACCGACGAAAAGAAGGAAAAGAAGGAATAGGTGGTCACCTGGACTGCGACACGGGACCGTGGTGTGATACTTGGAGGTGGAAATTACCGGAGGCAGCAGCCGCCTCCAGTATCAAAAGAAGAGAAAAGAAGGAAGAAAGCTGACCTGGTCCGGATAAACATGACGACGCCTTGAAATCGTTCCCCTAAACTCAGACATGACCCCCACGATATCATACTGAAAAGATGCCTTTTCGTTTCCTTCTGTTTGAGCTCGAAATACGGAGCACTACATTCTCATATATCACTACCTACCTACATAGGTACTCAGATCAGCTGTTATGCAAGGCAGATGCGGCATGCACGTCCCGTTCAACAGCCGACATGGTAGATGGGGGAAGAAGAAGAAAAACCAATAATAGTAGAAATAAAAAGAGATGGTACTGAAAAGACGTCACATTCGGTTACCTTTCTTGCCGCGTGGGGTTAGATTCGGGGGAAGTGAAAGATGAGAAATGCTTCTTTTGCTCTATCAGTTGGCCTTCCCCTTTTCTCCGCCGATCTCCCTCCCCCTCCCCCCCCCAAAGCAAGAGATCTCTGAAAATAGATTACCTACCCTCCCGCGTCAGCCATGACACATCGTGGCCTTGTTGGGGTGTAGATGAGATGCGGATGCTATGCTTCTTTCCCGAGACGCTTGTCCCCCTCTGTCTCCACCACGGAAAACAGCAGATCTTGCTCCGTAGCGTCAGTTGAGGCAGCTTCTTTTCGAAAGGACCTACATGAACATGTATATGGAGTACGGAGTATGGAGTACACGCTCACATCAACACCGTTTAGGGGTCAACAAGAAAATCGAAGACCTCTCCGCTCCTCACGTGCACACTCAGTGGGGGCAAGACAAGAAGCCAGGAAGATCAGGGGGTTCCCCCTCAGCAGAGCAGCATGGACCATCCGGGAATGATGCACAGCAGCGAAACAACGCACAACAAACAATGCTCCAGTCATGAGGTGCGCTGCGAGACGCTCGACGGATCCCCCTCGAGCAAAATAGTCCAAAATGCATCTGATCCTCCATGCATTGCCGCCATCATGCCTCGTGTGCCACCAAGCTCAGGTCCCGGAACTCGCTCCGCAGCACCTGCACCCCTTCCCGCTGCACCTCGGCCATCAGACCAGCCACCGCCCCCACAATCACCAACGCGTCAACCCAAAGTTCGAAGAACTCGTCTGCGTCTTGACCCTGCGGCTCTTGCCAAAGCGCACCATCGAGAAGTCCGGGCTGCATAACACTCCCAACCGTTGGCCGCAAGCATAGCCCGCGGCGCCGCCGTGCCGTGGTGGTTGACTGGTCGTACCACTCGAACCGCTCGTCTGTAAACTTGTGGCTGTACCTAAGACGGCCGCTGGCACGCGAACGACACAAAACGCCTACGGAGTAAACGCAGTAACAGGGGCGAACAGAATTATGTAATAAGTTGGTCACATGACTACGCGAACACTCTAATTGAATTCGTGTCTGAAGGCAACACCGGAGATCGACCATCAGCGCAGGCCGCCGAAAGACCAGACAACGACGTTGAGAGTGTGCTGATTGGAACAGCCGGTCTCATCTACTGCCACACCAACACCATGCCCGCCCCGACGACGCCAAGGGTGGCCACGCGGCCGCGGCCGCAACAGAGGTCCATCAAGGCATTCGTGACGTCGCGGCCGGCGGGGTCCCCGGCAGGGCCTACATCATCTTCGCCCTCGTCGAGCAACAAGAGTATTCTAAGCTTCTTCAAGAGAGTGCCACCGCCGGAGGAGTCCATGTTCGTGGCTTCTTCGTTTGGCCAACAGCAGACCGCAGTCGACCTGGATGAGCCAAAGGTGGGCTTGAACAGCGAGGTTGCTGTCGTGATCGAAGAGGAAGAAGAGAAGCGCTTCAACGAGTGCTCCGCCTCTGTTAAGCGGCGGTGTATCTATTCCGTCAACGGCGGCCCCAAGCCTATGCAGCGAGGGCCGTTTGTCGACGACTCCGACGACGACTCCGACGTTGACCGCGGCGGCACCAGAAACGACAACGACGCTGCGGATCGAGACAATGTCAGACAGAGCGAGGGTCAACGATTAACGGAGTCAAATGAATCGACGTATGCTATTGCATCAGGCGACCAGATCTTTGAGCCGCCCCAGCTGCTCGAGCGCCACACTTCCTTCGACGAGACGTTCCAGAACCCTGCTCTTCCTCGGCCCGCTGTCGCCGACGGCAATGAGACCGCAGATATCGACGCCAATGCCAACGACAACGTCGACGGGTTCTCCCAGTTTGACGATGTTGACTTTGGCGAGGACGTTGATTTTGAGGGCGAGGAGCACCGTGAAAGGAAATACATGGAGGAGCAAGCGCGGCTGGAGGCAGCCGACGCATTCGCAAATACGACCACAGACGACGCCGTCGCCCTTTGCCCCATGTGCGGACGGAGCCTGGCCGGACGGACACCAGAACAGGCAACAGTACACGTTAACGCATGTCTTGACGGCGAGCCGGAGCCGGAGCCAGAGCCGGAACGGGAGGTGGAGCCAAAGCCTGCCACGATGCCGTCCCAATCCACGTCTACGACCTTGGCCACCAAGGCTTCAACCAGCGTTAGCGATGCAAAAAGTAGCAATACCTCAGACGGTCACACCATGTCACCCATCTCGGAGCTGTCCAAGCGGTTCATGCGCACAGCCCAGCCCCGTCCTGGCCAGGCCAACCCTATTGGGATGGTCGGTGGCAGTGGCAGCGCGGGTGTGAGTGCGAGCACCGGCTCAGCCTTCGCCAAGATCATGTCTGGCCATGCCGAGAGCGCCGCCTGGGCCACAGCAGCCGCCTCCGAGTCAGCAGCGCGCGGGCGGCCCGCGTACGAGCGCACGTGTCCCTTTTACAAGATCATGCCGGGCTTCTTCATCTGCGTCGACGCCTTCCGCTACGGCGCCGTCGAGGGCTGCCGCGCCTACTTCCTCAGCCACTTCCACAGCGACCACTACGTCGGCCTCACCGCCAGGTGGTGCCACGGCCCCATCTACTGCTCCGAGGTCACGGCCAGCCTGGTGCGCAGCCAGCTAGGCACCGCGGCCAAGTGGGTGGTCGCCCTCCCGTTCGACAAGACGGTCGATGTTCCCGACACCGCGGGCGTCCGCGTCACCATGATCCCGGCCAACCACTGCCCCGGAAGCTCCATGTTTCTGTTCGAGAAGGTCGTGTCCACGGGTGGTGGCAAAAGCGGCGGCGCTGCCACCCGCACGCAACGCATCCTGCACTGCGGCGACTTCCGCGCCTGCCGCGCGCACGTCGACCACCCGCTGCTTGCACCAGACATCATCAAGGTGCTCCATGGTGGTGGCGGCAGCGATACCAATAGTGACCACGGCAAGAGCAAGACCATCCGCCAGCAGCAGAAGATTGATGTTTGCTACCTCGACACAACCTATCTAAACCCACGCTACTCGTTCCCGCCCCAGAGCGACGTTGTGTCTGCCTGTGCCAGTTTGTGCGCCTCGCTGAATCGGAGCATCCAGGCCGGTGCGCAGGTCGACTGGGACCGGACGCTGCGGCTCCGCGACGCTGGGCACAACGACACCGGAAGTGCAAACGTCATGGATTTCTTCAAGGCGGAGACGAAAGGGCCACCTCCTCCACCACCGCCCAATGCTCCGCCGGCCCTCGGCCAGTCTGCATTTGATCAGATCTCGCCGTCTGCATCCCGCCGCAACCGCCTGCTCGTCGTATGCGGCACCTACAGCATCGGCAAGGAGCGCATCTGCAAGGCCATTGCGCAGGCCCTGCACAGCAAGATCTATGCGTCGCCCGCCAAATGCAAAATAGTGGCTCAGCTGGGTGACCCGGAGTTGACCGCCATGATGACGTCCGACCCCGTCGAGGCCCAGGTCCACATGCAGATGATCATGGAGTTGCGCGCCGAGACCCTGGCCGAGTATCTAGCTAGCTACCGCGCCCACTTCTCCCACATTGTCGGCTTCCGGCCGTCCGGCTGGAACTATCGACCGTCCGCCGCCGCTGGTGGCGCTCTGGCGAGCAGTAGTGGAGGAGGTGGCGGGCCGTCAGCGGCCTTGTCGCCCAGCACGCTGCCGACAGCAAGCCTGCTGCACGGCGCCGGGTGGCGCACGCACTTTGGCGAGCGCGACCTGGTGCCGCAGCGGGGCAGCACGCGCGAGGCGCTGTGCTTTGGCGTGCCGTACAGCGAGCACAGTTCGTTCCGAGAGCTGGCGCTGTTCCTGATGACGTTGCGCATCGAGCGGGTCGTGCCGACGGTAAATGTGGGCAGCGAGGTGTCCAGGCGGCGCATGAAGGCGTGGACGGACCGGTGGCTGGCGGAGCGACGCCGAGGCGGTATCGTGCGCGTGCTAGCAGAAGGAGGCGGTGAGGCGGACGCGGAAAACACGGCCAGGCTTTGGGAGGGCAAGGACGGCCTGGGCGGCGGTGTCTACTGGTAGCTTCCTACCTACCTACGCATACGAGCTGTCATTACTGGGTAGTTTCATTCTGGGCGTGCCTGGAATAACGCGTTTGGAATAGGTAGGCTAAGGAGAAAAGGAAGCGCATTTTCCTCTCCTTGCTCGAGGTGAACTAGGATGCCTGCGTGCGCCAATAAAGTAGAGGAAGTACTGACTGCACAACGGCCCTCCACGTCAAAATGCTCTTGTTGTCCTCTTGCGGTCACAGCCAACTCTCGGGCGGGCCCGATTGTGATGACACCCCGAGCCATGTAGGCGGCGTCTCTCGCGTCGACGTCCCTTCAACGCCACTATGTCCAGTCGATGGCATCGTTCCGCCACTCTTTTCCCAAAACGGGCCCCATCCACACACAAACACGCGCGTTGCTGTCGGACGAACTACCGTGCCGCCGCCGCTGCCTTTGGTGCGTTGTTTGCTGCTTCTACGCCACGGTGTTAGCTGTGCATGGCACGAAGACCGGACGGATATTGCTGAACGTTGCAGTTCCAGCCGGAGAACAAATAAACTCACCTCGCCGCGTCGCATCCTCCAGCAGCGGCACGTCCACCGCCGCCGCTGGCAGGTGCACGTACCGCACCACGCTGCCGCGAATAAACACGTTCTTGACTGCGCTCTAGATGAGGAGGAACGAGGGGTTAGATCGCTGGGGGGGCGAAGGGGAGTAAGGTAGTAGAAACCCACCAGATGCGGGTATTTGATCTCATCGACAACCGAAATGTCATCCAGCTTAATGTTCAGGTACTGGTCCACGCTCTTGAGCGTGCCCCGGATCTGGATGTCGTTCTTGAGCTCCACCGTCACCGTCGTATCGATGAGCGTCTTGAAAAAGCTAAAGAACAGCATCCTGGCGGTCGTCGTCGTCGTCAGCCAAGCGGCCAAATATATTTCGAGCCGGAACGAGGCGCAAGGCCAAAAAGCAACGGCGCGATGAGGGCGGTTGGGTGGACAAGGTGGTCTTTCGCTGCAATGAGAAGCTCGTCGTGCAGTGCACGTTTCCTCGCTGGTAACACGCGCCGCTTCCTGTTTTCGCAGTGTGTCCTGGCGACGTTCTTCTGTTGAGTAGATCTCTGATTGAGGATGCAGTCTCTTTTCTTCAAAGAAAGCTTAGGTCGCGTTCGTTTTGTTCGTCGCTTACTAATATGCATATACTGAAGCTCGCTACTCCTTACTCCGTATTCCGTTTCCGTCGTTCATCCAAGATCTTGACCTCTTGACAACGCTTTACTCTGAACTCCTATTATGCTCTCCGATCACAGTTGAATGCATTTGCTTGCAAGTGTGTCATTTCTCGTGAACTATAGAGGTGTAATAGAAAGAAGCAAAAAGAAAGAGAAAAAGAAAAGGAAGGAAACACGACGTCTGAAAGACAACTGTTGTTGTAGATACCAGATTTAGCTGTGGGTACGGTTGTAAGTCGGGCAGAAAAAGAAATATCGAGACAAGGAAAGTCCAAAGCAAAAAGCAAACAGGGTGGTTGTTTGGCCTAGCGGCCGGTAGCAGTCTTTTTCGCTGTTCCTCTCTTTCCGATTCCTCTCGTCCTCGAAGCTGTGTTGGTAACCAGACCATCGGCATTTTTTTAGAAAAAAATTGGAAGTAAAACGCAACGCATTCCCAGACAAAACAACCAGCCAAAAATCAAATCGCACATGGGAGGGCAGGAAAAGACAGAATTGTTTCCCGTCTCTACCAACACCCGGGGAAGATAAAATGGGAAGAGGGCAGTGTGTAAGGTAAAGAAAGAAAAGAAAAAAAGAGCGGCTCTCGGTTGCCGCAGTGGTGTAAAAGTCGAAGGGTGCTCGAGGGGTATCTGCATCTCTTTCAGTCGTATATCCTCGGTCCATCCATCCAATGAGTGAAAAGCAATTGCATCCCACAGCTTCGCACCGCACCCGAGCTCGGGCTCGAATCGTGTAACGTTATCCCGCGGCGTTCCCAAGCTCCTTAAACGCAATATGACAACAAACGAAAAAGTGAAAAGTAGATGAGGTGTGTCCAAGATGCGGCCTCTGCTCATGACCGAAAACGAGTAGTATATATGCCCGACGGGGTCGGCAATCCTCGTGTCGTTCGACACAACATGGGTAGCGGAAAGATCGGCTGGTCAATTTGTACCGGCGACACTGACCGGAGGGACAAACGACAAGAATTGGTACTGCAGAGACACAGAACACGCTTGCCGCTCATGCCGGCCGCGTTCGGATTGGAGATCGGTCGTTGATGTCGTGGCATCGTAAGGCCGGGCGCGAAAAATGTCGGTGACACAAGACAGGAAATAAGGAGAATGGTGCGAACAGAGCTAGCAAAAGTAGGGAGAAGGGTATGGGTAGCTCCGTTCAGGGCAGGAAAACTAATTCTGCCCTTCGCCATCGTTCCCGCCCTCGGCAGCTGCTGACCTGGTCTTCTTCGCGGCCTGGCCTGAGCCACCCTCAGACTTGCGCTTCTTGCTCGATGCAGCAGGTGCACTTTTCGCCGCCTCCACCACAGGGACAGGCGACGCGCTGTCGTCGTTCTCCTTATCTTCGCCGCCAACTTGAACGCCCTTCCGCTCCATTTCTGCAACCTCGTCTGCCGTCAAGAAGCGGCCACCAGGTCCGCGAGGCCGACGCATAGCGTGGTTGTGGCGAGACTCGTGAAGATATGGTTTCCGCCCCTTAGACGTCAACCGAAGAGCTTCTTCTAGCCTTTGCCGCGCAACCCGCCGCTTGAGGATGCGGTGGAACTGCTTCGCATTCACGTAGAGTGGTGATTCCTCGACCTGTGCGTTCGCAATCTCGGGAGACTGCGGCGCGTGTAATTGCTGCTGTGGCGGGATAGATGGCGGGGCCACTGTTCCCCTTGAAGCATTGTGGTTCAAAATGACTTGTGCGTTGGGCAGGCCAGGGCTGGTCACTTGGCTGAGACGGCGGTCTTGTTCGTTGATGTTGTTCAGTGGCGGAGAGCGTGGGTTGCGCACGTTTTTTTTGTCTAGCCGTGGCGAGGTTTGGGAAAGTGCGCCGTCGTTGCCGATGCCGTAGGGATAGCTCGAACCTGAGGCGGCGGCCGTGGCGGCCATAGCGGCGGCCTGCACATAGTGCATGCCCTGCTGGGGGATTCCATATGCTGGCTGCTGATACATGCTGTGTTCCTGGCCCGATGTCTGTGGTGACTGAGGCGAGATGTTTTGCGAATGTCCGTTGTTTGGTTGTTGGTATTGGGCGTACTCCATCATCCTGCGGATGAAGCAGCTGGGAAAAGAGACCGTCTATGAGAGCTAGCCTATGTAGCAAACGCGACGAGCGACAGGAAGCAAGCTGTGTGGAGCGCGAATATACGGAATGGTCGAGCGTACAGTGGCACGGGCGACCAATACTGTTTTATCGATGACTGTGTCCCGCGAAAAGAGGCTTCAGACGCCAGTTGCCGAAAGTAAATGGTCGGGCTTGTGGTGCTGCTGGGAGCTGCTCGTTTGGGTATCTGTGTCGGGGAATCTGGACGAGGGTCGGGAATGTTCGCCCTTATCTATTGGGTAGATGCTGGATGCGCTGGCAAAGCCGTTTTGGGAGGCCTGAAAATGCACAATCGGACACACAGCGGCATGCAACAGCCGGTCCGGCACTGCGGCGGGGTGATGAATGCTTCGGAGGGCCGGATAGCAAAGGATGATGGCTTCGATGGCAAGGTGAACCTGACTGTCGTCGAAAAGCGCGATACGGGATGCACACACGAGAAAACGTGAAGTCGGCGCGTAAACAACGGGTTGTGGGCGCAAAATAACTGGTGGGTTTCGGTGTTCAACAGGTGTTGCGGATGTGTCGAGGTTTGTTAGACTGGAGGCGGGGAGGAGAACTATCCAACCAACACAATTAGTCCTACTGTCTTTGTCTTTGCGTGCGGTATTTAAGGCAGCAGAGAGCTGGGATGGTGTGACTGGGGAAAAGAAGGGGGTGTGGGCGATGGTGGGTACTATGTTCGCGCCCTGGGCCAGCAGCTGTTGATGCGCTGGCATGCATGACGGAATATGCACAAGCCAAGCCCACTTTGCGCCAACCAACTCAGCAGCGCTTCCGTGGCGAGCAGTTGACAGAGTGGCGGCGCAGCGGGCTGGCGAGGCTTCAGCTAGAACGGAGAATGGGGGACGAGAAAGAGAAAACAGGATACAGGACACAGGCGGCAAAAGACAAAAAAGACAAGCGAAGCGAACGCGCTGGAAGTTTGGGTAAGCAAGCCTGGTGAACAGGCTGAAAAAAAGAGGTAAAGAAAGGGCATAAGACCGCCCAGGACGCTCCGTTTGGTGCGAGCTGCGCTCGGGGAGGTTGGGCGTCGGTGGTTTGGCAATTGAGTTAGGAGCGGCGTTGGGAAAAGGCGGCGTAGTGAAGTTAGGCCGTGGTAAGGCGCTTTGAGGGCACCCAAGCCGCAGCACCGCACTAGCAGAAGCAGCAACAGGAACAACCAGGACGGGGCAACAAAGCCAAACGCGTATCCGCGCGACAGTGTGGGGTAGAGAGCGCGTTCAGAATTGAACAGGCAAGGAAGAGAGAGAGGAGCAAGGTGCGATGCAGAGGGAATAAGGACGCAGGACAGATGAAACAAGCAGGGTCTTCAGCTGTCGCGCGAAATGGTGTGGTACAAGGCCGGAGATGGTGTGCATACGATGCGATATGTAGGTAATGCGAAGGACGGCGATTGAGAGACCACTCACATTAAAGGACGCCAAGTAAGGCGATTGCGCGCAGCGACAGGGACGACGATTGGAAGCGAGTTCGGTGGGAGCTGTGTTGATGTTGGTCAGCGAAGACGCGTTCACGATGGTGACAGAAATCCACGGCCAGCGCAGACGAGGAAGACAATGTGAAGGCGTTTGAAAGAATGTATGAAAATAGAAACAAATGGCAAGAGGAAAGAAACTGCTTCGGTTGAAAAGTCGGAGAGCAACGGCGGTGCTATGGTTGACATAGAGAGGCAAGGGGAAGAAGGACAGGAACAGCTACACGAAACCGATTCGGGCAGATGAGACGGCCAGGTCCCGTTCTGGGGAACTGGCATACAACGCGCGGTCTGGAGCAGGAATAGACAGGAAGGAGAGCGACGGAAAGCGAGAAGGCAGCTCACTCACCACTGTATCTGGCCGGTTGAAGAGCAGAGTCGAGGCGACACGGCAAATCGAGCAGGCAGAGGACGCGGGCGATCGAAAGACTTGGTCGTTCTTCTCCGGGCTGTCTGCAGGCAGCAACAATCACGGGATTGGCAGAGAGGCCTGGGACTGGTGCTTGACTTTTGCTGGAGATGAGCACAAAGGCCAATGGGAGACGTAAGGCCAAGGCTGGCGACGATGATAGGTTTCCCGAGTGGATGTTGCGGCGTGTCGGGTCGGTTTTGCTAAGGCGCCGTGGAGGTGGAAAGCTGCGTGCTGATTTGCTGGCGCAAGGGATGCGTAGGGAGAAGAGCAGGTGAGAAGGAAAGACGGGAGAGGCTCGGTTTTCTAAGTTTTCGCTTCTGTGAGTGGACTGGCGGAAAGAAATGGGGCGAGCGGTTGGAGCCTGAGGATTCGCTAGAAATTGCCAGGGGGAAGCGCGAGAAAAGGAGGGGAGAAAAAGATAAAAAGTGGGATGCGCAGAATGACGAGGAGGAGGGGGGAGCGTTGGACAACGCAACGCGCTCTCGGAGAGAAGGACGAAAACAATGAAGGAAGGAGAGAGAAAAAAAGGAGGGTTTGAAACGCGTGCAAAAAAGCTGGGCTGGGCTGTGAGAAAGAAGTACCCTAATCTGCTTAGCTTCGCTCCTTCCTTCTACATGCGTACAGGCTTGACGAAGCTGTATTTAGCAGTCGTTTCCCCGACTGTGGTTGCACCAGCGTTGTTGGGTCCTGCAGCGCGAGGAATCGTTGTCCTAACAGGCAATGGCCGTTGCAGCTGGTGGCGTGGTGTGTGACCTACTGCTGCGAGTGCTTCCTGCTGCGTTTGGCTGCGGCTGGGAAATGCCAAGTCAGTCGATTTTTCTTCATTTCTTCTTCGTCTTCTCCCCTCCCACTTCAATATGATACGCCTCAAGGGTAACAGAGACGATCTCTGTCGCTCTCAGAAGGCACCGCCAGTTCGGCCAGGGCCGCCGTGCTGGGTCGCTCTTGTCTTTGCGACTCACCGCTGATTGGCAGCTTGCTTTGCGCAATGTTGCAGAGGTCCAAGCCAATGGACGCTCGATTGTGATTCGGCCGGTTTGCGAATTGTCCCCAATAACAAGCCACGAGCGTTTTTTCTTGTTTCGGCGGGCACGCGTCGTGCTGCGCTGTGAGTGGACGGGTGGTTGGGGAGGCAGAACGGCGAGGGGGAGAAGCAGAAATGATTGGTGCGAAAGAAAGAGGAGAAAGGTGGCGATCGAATGTGATTTGAGGAAAAGGAAAGGAAAAAAGGGGGGGGCCGTTTGTCCCTGTGAATGGCTGATTCAGCAGAGAAACACTGTTAAAGTGGGTCATTTTGTCAGTGGGATCCACCCGGTTTTAGCGAATTTCAAGCAGGAACAACAAGCCACCAGCAGACACAACGTGTGGTGGCTGGGCGGAAAGCAAATGTCGGCCTGACGGAATGTGGGATGGCCGACTGACCGACAAAAGGCCTCCTCCTGTGGCCAGTCGCTTCGCTGGTCGGTTCGTTTCAACAACAAGGTTTGATATGAATTAGGGCACCACGGCGCTGGGAAGGCGGCAGATAAAGTGCTTAAACGTCACCCCGGATGAGGTAATCATATCACCTCTCAATCAAGATGCCTTACGTGTCACTTCACACCACCCTGGGCGACGCGAGTTGACAGATCACGAGAGGCGAGAGCAACAGAAGGACGAGGAAACAGGATCGGCGTCTCGGCAAATCAGAGGTCAAAAAGGGTAGAAGTAATACGGGGTGAGCGACTGCCGCCACAATAAGGTGCTGGCTGCATAGCAGCTACCTAAGGTACTCCGTACTCCGTACAAAACCTCCGTCAAGCAATTTGCAGGGCAATGCGGCGTACGGAGTACTCCGTATTTACGAGAGCACCTAAATCAGCGCCTCCCGTTGTTGCCTGAATCGCGGGGCGCTGGGCATTAAGCAGGCCACGTGATGCGAGCTGGCGGTTATTTGGCCAACAGAACGTCAAAGACTCAAAACCACGATGAGAAGGAAATGGGGATCATCCCATTCCATACATGGCGGCAATGGTGCTCGCCATCCATGAGTCGTAAAAAATACAACAAAGGGGAGGGAAGAAGAAAATATTTGGAATAAAAACAAAAACGTCGTTCAGCCACCGCCCGAATAACGGGACACGACGCAAAAGTCGGTGAGGCCGAGCAGACAGCGCCTTTACACATGCAGCCGCGTACTCCTTAAAGTACGAGAGTTCCTCCTTTGTAGTGGGGGCCAGTCCAGGGTGTATACATGGCCTCAACGAGAGACATCCTTCACCGCTTAGTTGTCGTAGACCCAAGTCGGACAGCACCCCGTTGTCTTGCTGCCCATGTCTCAGAGAACGGCGGAAGGAAGTCAGACAAGGTCGAGGGCAGATGCTGCGCTAAAATATATACGGAGTAAAGTGACTCTGGGGTTTAGCTAGGGACAGATCCAGGGTGGCTTGTCGATCTTTGTGTTGAGGCTGAATGGAAGAAGAGGAGATGGATACGTTGGCAACTCCGCCGAAGGCAAACTCCGGCTGCCAGGGGAAAAGCCAATGTAGTCGGTTGCCTCTCGTCCCTTACCTCGTAGTGTATACGTCATCGTCTGGTTAGAGACCTGCCATGCAGTGCTATCTCGATGTTGGTTCGGATGATGTGTTTCCTGACCTGGCTGACCTGGCTTTCTCGGCCGTGCCGGTTTTGTTTGCAGTGGGACAAGCAGCAGACAACCCGACGCCGGTCATAGTAGGAAGGACTGTTTTCCGTCCAGTTTTTTCTTATTTTGCTCGCACATTCGAAGGTCGTCGTACGTCGGATAGGCCGCTTTCCTTATGCAAGTAAGCACACCGGATGGAGCAGCCACAGTTCGGCGCTCGCGAACGGTCAGATGAATTTGCTCATAGGGAGGTTTTTCCAAGTCTTCTGGAACGACGGGGGGACCATCCGTTGTGACACCTACTTGTTCGAGAATGATGAGGAAAAAAACTAAAGCGGCGTTGAGATATGGACATAAGAAACCAGGAGTAGTAACTACCAAGCACGCAAGCCAGAGCAATGATCGAATCAGCGTGAAGCAGCAGATCATCTGCGAATAGCAGCACGATGTCCCCAGTCCCAAATGCGAGTGGTGGATGAGCAAAGGTTATGAAGTAGCAGCAATCGGTACAGACAAGATTCCTCCGTCTTGAAGAACAAGAGAGTATTTACGAGCGAGCATTAGCCGCCCTTTACTTCAGCGGTCGTCACTCCGTGCCAGAGCGCAACTACAGAATTAAAGGAAACCAGATCCGCTTTCTTGATGCTACGTATTTGACTACCTCACAGAAGAACCATTGTTTCTTTGTACTGTCTACAATGTAACTAAGCGTTGTGATGCTGGCTGTTTCTGCTAGGCTTGGAAGATCATACCCATTGAATGAACGCGATGAAGAAGACAGGGAAACGTCCCTATGATGCTCGTGAGTAATTGCAAAGGCCGATACCCCAGAAGCTCCAGAAATAAACTCTCTTCAAGTGTCAGTTAAATTGACAGGCGGTGGTGGAACTGGATGGAGCTGTTGCGGCGACACAATAGTTAACCTTTCCGGTTTGTTTACATCACTACCAAGGAGTGTTATCACTAAGAGCTATGTCAGTTACCGGCTTCATGAAGAGACGATCTTCGATAACTAGTTTCCTGTGCCGATACCTTTCTGCTTCCTTTTAGGCCGGTCCATTCATTGTCTTGACAGTAGAAAAAGCTGCAGTCTTAAACCCTGAACAAGAGCAAGTATCAAGCCATGTCAAAGAGAAGAAAAACAAACGGAAAGAGGTATCTCAGAGGCCATGTTTAATGTACTGAATCTGGCTCACCTCCCTCACCGAAGCCAAAGATCTCGAGGAATATCAAGTCTACCAGTCTACAGTTGGATCCTCCCGGGCAGAGCTAACGGGGTTTTGTTTTTTGCTTCTGATTTTATTTAATTTTTTCTCTTTCGGGACCTGCCAATGTTTCTCTTTTCTTTTTCTCCCTCTGTTTTATTCTGTCCTCTCCTTTCCTTTCTTTCTTCCCTGCTTCTTTTTTATGCATTTTCTATTTCTTTATTAGGATGTAAAAATCCTTCTCCTTTCCTGCAGATAACCTGACGAGGACCATCTCATTGCATCACAGCCTTTCCTCACATACACTCTCTCTTTGGACATTCTTGCGGCATGGGACGATGTCGTACATGTATACTTATTGATTCCAACGGCGTCCAGGTCCTGAAGGTGTCTGCATGCACCTCGTCACAATCGATCTGGGATCGAGACCACCCACTGCGGATGAGTGTGTCGAGAATACATTCCATTCTGTAAGAAACACTTCTAGTTTGATCGGCTCATACATTGCTACGCCGTTTCCTTTGTCGATTTTCGGTTGTTTCCCCCTCTCCAAAACCGTAAAAGGATATCTACTTGGCCAGCCATACTTTGGAGGTTCTGAGAAATGACTACAACTCGGGCAGTCAAAGGAGCACAAGGATGCTCCAAAACGGGCTGTCACTCAGCTTGCGCTATGTGCTGCCATTCTTTCACTCCAATTTCCACACTGGTTTTGTCTTGTCTCGTCTCCTCTGCATACTCATCTCCAGCGCAAGGGCTGCTGCCCCTCCGCCCATCCTCCTTTCCTCCTCTGCTACTCCGCCTCACTCTGCACATCTGCCCTGGGCGCTTAATTTATATGGGTCCCGTAGGGGCATGGCCAAAATACAGCCAATCACCGCCGCTCACTTAGACCAGAAAAGTGGTTTGCGCTGTTTCCTGGCACGGAAGCCATGTGCTTACGGTCCCCGCATCCGCCAATCAACAACGTGGACAGGGGGCTACAGGGGCTGAGGCTCTCCACCCGGCGCTTAACTCTCGTCCTCTTTCTCCCCTTCTCTCTTCATTTTGTCTTCTCGTCACTTCCCCTTCGTCGAGGGCCTTCGTGCAGATACGTCCCCCCACCTCTTTCGGTAATATACATGTACATTTACTCCGCACGGAGTAGAATACGGAGTACTCCTTACTCGGAGGCGTTTTGCAATCACCGAAGAAGGGCCTCCCGCCGCTGTTCCCTCTCTCCTCCCCCCTGCCCGCCTTCCCGCCTTTCCACGGAACAGTGACCATTTCAGAGGACGGCAGGGCTCACAGGGGTGGTTGGATCCTATTATTCTCGCGCTAGAAACGGCCGTCGTGCTTCTGTGGACCTGGCGTCGCCCCTTGCCCTTGTCGAGTTTCGTCCTGGGACCGAATGCTCCATAACAGACGGTGAGTACCAAGGTGCTACTGCATCCCGCCTGCCAGGTCTCATCACGCGTGGCTCTGTCGTCACACAGAAAGCATGGACCGCTGAGCTGTTTCTATTAATTACGCAAGAGTATCATAAATTCCTTGAATCATTTGGCTTTCTTCACTCAGTGTGTGTCCAAAATAAGGATCTCAAACCCTGCTCCAACAAGTTTCGTGTCCTCATGGTTGTGGTATCGGGAGCTCAACAAAAGAAAAGCAAAACCAGGATTGTGCGGTGGTGAAGAAGAGTAACAAAAGAAATGGGCGAGCGAAAATCAAAAGACAGCCATCCAGTATAACAAGAAAGAACGCCATGCCCGCCCGACGCCCGAGTGCCGTTGTCATGCCCACTTCCTCCCTCCCAAGATTACGCCCTCGCTTTTGGAACGTTGCAACCGGAAAAGAACTGCCGCTTGCCATGATGTATACTCCATAAAGAATCGGTCGTAGAAGATATCGCTCATGATGCCGCTTCGTCACACTCGATCTTCCTCTTCTTGCCCTTGGGTGGTGCGTTCATGCGTGGTGTATACGTGACAGTGCGTGTGACAACTTCGCGGATGTGGCGGACACTCGTTTTGGTGGATGCCGTGGCGGTGGGTGTGGTTGACGTGGCACTGGCCGGAGCAGCAGCACCGGAGCCAGTAGTAGGCGCCGTCGTGGTGGATGCGGACGCCGATGTTTTGCTGCTGCATTTGGCACACCCGCGCGAGTGGCTATGTTGTGACTGCGGCGACTTGAAGTCGGCAAAACGCCTGAGTTTGAGCGCCGAGTCCCAGTCAAACACAGACGTAACTGTCGTCGACTTTGCGCTGAAAGGTGACCGAATGGGTGAGTTGATCTGGCTGGCATTGTGGTTGGACATGGCCGGCGAAATGGGGATCTTGAGGCTGGGGAACGTCGTGCGACCGATCGCAGGCGCTGACATTGGGTAGTTGCTATTGGCGCCAAATGGACTGGGCGGGATCGCTGTGTTGATCCGCTCAATCTTGGGCGACTTGTGGGCGCGTTCGCGTTGCTGTTCACGTTCGCGTTCGCAGTCACACGAACAGTCTGATGATGAGCTGGCGGCCGACGCGGCACTTGAGGGGCCACTGTCCACCGTGCTCTTGTCCTCGGCATCGTTGGTTGATTCTTCGTCTGAGCTGGACACCTGAGATGCGCGGCTGGTGGCGGCTGCTGCTGCTCTGGTCGGCCCGGAAATGGAGGCACGGTGAATAGCCCTTGCCCTGGAGCATGACGCGGAGTGAGGACCAGCGGCGGAGGTCGGGGCCGGTGTGGCGGATGGGGCTGTTGGGAAGCTGGTACATGGGCTGGTAGTAACAGGACTGGCCAGTTTCAGGAAATCCGTGTACGCCGTTGGCGGCAAAATCGGCGTCCTGATCAGCCCCTCCTCAGTCTTGATGGCCACAATCGGCGACTGCAGACCGGCCGAGGTAAGTCCAGCTGACGGAAAACCAGCGGAAGGAAGCCCAGCAGAACGGAGGCTGGCAGACGGCAGGCCGGCAGACTCCCGCCAGCTCGAAGAGATGGCCGACTGTGGGGTCCGCACGGAAGCGGCCGACTTGAGAGCTTCTGCGGGGAAGGAAGCTGTGACGGGCGTTGACAGCGCCAGAGTGGGTTTGCGGGAAGACATGATGGGACGGTAGAGAGACAGGGAGGATAGGTAACGAGAGAACGGTGGAGACGGACGGGGAGGAGAACAAGAGATCAAGTCAAGTGAATGACTCGTTCTAAGAAGTGCCGGACTGTCAGGTCAACTTTGCCTTGGAGGAAAGAAGGTCACAAGAGCTGGCAGTTGAGGAAGAAGAGAGGAGAAGGAGAAAGGAGATGCCGAAAGGACTGGGAAGTCTGGCGTAGATATAGAAAGAAGCTACGCAGCACACAAAAGGCCCCAGTGAAAAGGGAGGGAGGGGGGGATGGTAGGAAACGAAACACGCACTTCAGGTAGGGGGTGGAGCAATGTACCGGGCGGCAAGAAAATGAGCGCCTGCTAACGAGGCACATGCGCGTGTGCCTGCCAATTGGGTGTGTGAGAGAGACTTGTGTGAGTGTGTGGTGGGTGTGCGCGCGTGCATCAAGACGTGCAGCAGGATATTTGATAGTGTTGCAGGCGGCGGGTGATGGTCACGGAGGGAGGGGGGTGGCGTCCAGAAGCAACCGTCTGAGCCGTGCCTCCTTCCCTTTTCAAGTGTTTCCGCACTTATACCAATTACCACGTCCCCTGTCTCTCCCACCCCTTCCCGCCGGCGCCAAAGAAATACACCATGGGGAGGGCCCAGAGGGACGGGTGAGGGTGAGGGGACGAAAGAGGACGGAGCAGCAAAGGGACGAGGTGAGAGAAAACCGACCTGGCGGGCCAGGCCAGGCGTTGTTGCCGACCTGGTTGTTTGGCTGACCTCCTGGCTGCATTTGGCGCCGAGTGTTGGTTCTGTGCTTTTGACGCTGGCTCTATTCCATTTTGTTTGATCCGTTGGACTGGACAGGACGAAGTGGCTAGCAGGGGTTGCAAGCGACCAGCAGGCCAGGGGGACAGGATAACACTCTCGTATACGGAGTAAACTGCCAGTTGGCGCGCAAAGGTGGACCAAGCGTGCGATGCGTGGGAAGACGATCCTGACCCAGGAAAACAACAGGAGTTCGCCCAAAACCCAGACTTGGCTTTGAGTGTGGTGGGGTCCCAGGAGGAAGGACGGAAAGGACACTTCCATAACCTTTCTTTTCATAAATCAGCGCAGCCTGGCGCGAAGAGAAAAAAATGTGTAATTGGACCATAAGCACAAGCAGAGTAAACGTACACGTAGGCACACAGCGGCTGCTAAGTTACAGGCATCGGTCCAGGCAATGTGACTCTGATTGCGCTGGAGCTCGTTCGAGCGCCACGACCTGCCAGCAAAGGAGGACGATTGGTTGCTTGGTAGCGCTGTACCCCTACCGCAGGATCCCCCTAGCGCCGAATGTGCAGGTATGTCCAGCCAATGGCGGCGCTGGCGGATCGACGTTAGGGGATGAAATTTGCCCAGAAAGTGCTGGCGCTGGGAGCTACAGTCAAAGGTCTGTCTCCGGGTAAAGAGGACTGAGAATGAGTACATGTACAGGTCGGTAGGTCACCTTTTGCTGAGGCCGCATCGGACGACAGACGCTTGCTGGCTGTGGCTGCCTTGTCACCGAGAAGGGAAAGAAAGGGCTGCGGCCCGAACAGCGCTAAAGATGAGGTCGCTTGAATTGACTGATAGCCTTGTGTTGCCAACGATGGCGCCTCGGACTGGATGCTCGGCGAGCCGCTCATAATGTGGCTGGCTCCTGTTCTCGCAACGTCGTGCAGGAGTGTTGCTTCCAAGTCGCGTGAGCTATTGGTTGATTTCGGAGTTGTGCAGAGACCCGGCCGCATAACAAGAGACCGCGGCTTCCAGGGAGGTCCGCACGCCCGCACTGGTCGCCAACCATGATCTTGACAAGCCTGCTTTGTTGATCTGGACCCCTCCGGCCCGTATCAACACCTGGGGCATACCAGCCACCGGCCTCTGCATTGTTTTCGTGGCCACTGGAGGCCTTACAGAAGGCCCAGATCTCTTCCGCGAATGAAATGGCACGCGCCCCCCAAAAAGAAAACAAAAACAACAAAACGCGTCCCCATGAGACTCAAAGGAAAAATGTGTCTCGTTTGCCCAAACTCTGTAGACAGACCGCCCTGAGCCAGTCGGTGGGAGGCTGGAAGCAGAACACGTTTCGTATGGAGATACCAGCCTGGCGCGGCAATAGGTCGACGTTAACATGTAACCTGCGGTGAGTGTTTTTGCTGGGACAACAAAGCTGACTGGGTCCTGGCTGTCCAGATTGCCGCTGGCGCCGAGCAGTAAGCGCGCCATCATGGCACGATTGCGAGACACTGGCGCTGGCTCCAACGAGATGGCCAACATCGTCTTCTTCGTCCTGCCCCGAGCGTCGTCACGACTCGGACCTGGCCTCTCACACCTTCAAGCACCCCTCTTCGGTCCCTGTGCCGCGCTTCCGATGTTGGGTGTGCCAAAGCAAACAGTGCTTGCCAGCATCGTCTAGCCAGTCAGCCTGTCTTGCCTGGCAAATCCTTCCACCATCCTAGGCGCGCTTATTTCGGACACCACGTTGGTTGTTCAGATGCCTTCACTTGCCATGCTGGCGCTAATGCATCCATCGACTGGTATTTGCGTGGGAAACAAGGACAATGTCACCGAACTGTCCAATCTTAGGGGAGGGGAGACCTGGGTGGCATTGATATTTTAGACGGCGGAAACAAGCGACGAGGGCGGAAAAAGGGGCTGCCATTGCGTCTCCAGTAACGGACAAGAAGAAATCCTTCTCAACGAGTTCTGACCTCCCTCGCCACGGCATGGCAAACGGCCACGCGCACGCCTGCCCCGGCAAGGACATGAATCCACATTCGTTGAGTGTCGCTCAGCCGGTCGTTGGCGCTCTTCACCTCAGAGAAGAGAATCTCTGGCTCTGGCTCTATCCTCCAGAGAAGGAGGTCGGGTAGACCACCACCTCGTTGCCGATATTCCTGCGCTAGCACCTTGCAGACCAATGCCAAAGCATTTCCGTTGAAGCATTGGGCTAGTTCGACAATGTCCTCGAGCGCAAAGTCCCACCTTAGGCCGACGATGCAAGTGCGCCGCTCAAATTGCTTTGCGTGCACCTCCCGCACAATGCGTGGCGCTTCGCCATTGGCAATGTCGACCAGTCGCTGGTTGATCTCCGAGGCTCTGGTTGGGTAGAAGACATCCGTGTGCAGATCGAGAGGGCATGTTTGATACGCCGTCTGGAAGACGTTGGGGACCGGGAGGAAGAGGATGTCAAAGAAAAGGTAGGCAAAGAGCGTCCTAATAATGCCACCCTCGGAGTGGTATCCCTTCCAGCCCCTTTTCCGATAGTCGCTGAGGCACATCTCTTCGACAGAGCACTCAGAGCCATCCTCGAGCGCATCCAACCAGATTGTCTTTGTGCTTAGGCCAGCAGTACTGCCCTTCCTCGGAATTGTTTCCTCTTCCTTTTTGAGCTGGACCCCCTCAACAGTATGGACCTCTGGTGCTAGCAGCCGCAGGTGCCCAAAATCGTGCTGAAGGCGCCGAGGAATCCGGAGCCTTTTCTCCAGCTTGAGAAGTCGCTTCTGCAGGTCGTAGTGGTAGATAAGATGGCAGTCGCGGTCTTGCAGCGCTTGCTCACAGGTTTCCAGTGCTTTTCGGCACCAATGTCTCTTCTGTTGCGCCTCGTCGCCGCCATAAGCAGCAACAGGACGGGCGCTAGCCATGTAATGTTCCTCAAGTAAGGCCTTGCGTTGATACCAGGATCCTCGGCGTGCCAAGTGCAGAAACCGCTGGTCGAGTAGCTCGCTGAGAAGAGCGTACTCCCTGTCGTACTCGTGCAGCCGTCCTAAGCAATGGGCAGCGTAGTGCACAAGTCTTGTAAGAACATGCACAGCGCGGAAACGGCGAAGATAGCTGCTGTCGTCCTGGCCAGGCGCACTTTCTTGGTGACGCCGCTCGTCTTTGACAAGATCTCTCCAGTGGTCGGCGGCGCTTTCAAAAAGTCGAACCACTCCAAGGAGGCCAGTTTCGCCCGCAGGCCCATCGGAGCCCAAGATGCAATCCACTTTGTGGTCCAGCCGCAGGGACTCTTCAAAGTCGAGGAGCTTCTCGCGGGACTCGAAAATGTTGGCCGTCCGAGACACGACGTAGTCCGGAAAGTTTCTCTTGGACATTTTGGCGAGCACGATGGTCGTGAGCGACTTTTCGGTCCATTCTGGTGTTCGGTAGAAGACGAGGTGCACTCGTTCAAAAAGCTTGAAGACCAAAGGGCAGATACGAATGCATGGTCCGGTAATGGCTGCAATTTCCTCAATCAACTGTTGCTCTCGCATGGAGGCGGTAGTTCTCCGGACCAAGGTCGCGACATCGCTCGAGTTGTCTGTCTCAGGATCTCCATGACAGCGTAGACCGACAGATGCCAGAGTAAGCTGTTTTGTGGCCATGTGGACGATGGCCGATTGCAACTCTGACTTGCTCTTGCCAACAGCCTTCATGCGTCTAGCCATGAGCTTTAGCTCGTCCAGAGACAGAAGGCCAATCGCTTCTTCTACCGTCGTGCCCACATCGTCGAGTGACTGAGCGAAGCTAAAAGACGAGCCCAGAGCCCATTCTTGCGGTGCTGCTGCAGAGAACGACGTTCGTCCTTTCGAGCCTTCGTCGCACTGGGGAAAGCATCTTTCTTTTCGCAGTGCCTTGATGGCAGTTTCCAGATCGCCAATGTTGGAGTGGTAGCTAAGGCGTTGGGTCCTGTGCCAAGCTGCCTCTTTCCGCAAGAAGAGACGAACGTACCTGGTTTTGACTGTTAGATGGACACAGCGGCACATGATCATCTACGACGAGGCACTCACAGGTACTGGGTCTCATAGTCTAACAGCCGCCACGTGCTGAAAATGGCTTTCTCCTTGGCATCGAAAAGATGTTCTTCTTGCTCGAGGACGGTATCGAGAGCAGTATTGAACGCATCAACGTATATGGAGCTCCGGTATGGACCGGCGAAATCCGATTCGGGACCACTGTTAATGTCGGGTCCTTCCGGCACCTCGTCGGGAGAGTCAATCGACACAAGAGTGCCTTCAAGGGCATCGCTGCCGTAGAGGTCGGTGATCAGAGCGGAGTTGCTGTTGACGTCGTCATCACCGTCGATGTCACTGTCGGCGCGATTGCTGCTGCTCACACTATCTCTGTCGGTTGGCAAGGTCTTGCGTGTAGTAATAGAGTCGACTGGGTAAGATGCGCCTTCGGCCTCGTCATTGTCACGACGCTCTGTTTTCATGCGTTTGGCCTGTCTCTCGGTCGAACTGTCATGTCGGGGGCTTTGTGCCGATGAGGAGACCGACCGACGAACAACAAACCGGTCCATAACCAGCCATTCCTTTCCTTGTCTTCTAGCGGGGGGGAGGATGTAGCACGCAAGATAGCATATTGACCAAAAAGTTGGACCACCAAACGACCGGCAAAGAGGCAGAATTCCTCCTGGCTGGAGCGGTTGAGTGGTCCCCACGCTGCGGGGCACGACGTCGCAGACATGAATAACGCGTCCTGGGAAGTGCAAAACACGCAGTCACCTGACCGCCAAATCGTCTGTACAGCTCTGGAAAGCTCGAAAACCGAACCTCAACCCTTACTTGTCGCCACGATTCGACGACAAGGCCAACACTGCCCCAATTCTCTCCGTGCGCTACCTAAGAAGAGCAAGCGCAAGGTGAGCTATACAACTCGCTAGCATGGCCGAACAAGAAGCCAACTCGCCACTTTTCCGGTCGCAGGACCTGTCGCGCAACACGGACGGCGCTGTCGACAGCCCGGGTCCAAACGAAGCCGGCGGCGGCGACCGCGACGTCTTGATGACAGAGGCCGAAACGCCAGTGAGTGGCCATGCGTGGGGAGACTCGAAGACACGAAGAGGAGAAGTACGAGATCACTGCTGACGTCCCACGCAAAGTCTGCCCACCTTCAACCGACAGTCGCCCGGACTGGCACACCGGCGCGGCATTCGGCCAACGGCGAGCGTTTAGAGCCTACCAGCAGCCGGGCCGCATCCGCCCATCCAGAGACCAGTTTCACGGTCCCCAGCGAAGCGCCCGTGAACGGCGCGCCGGTGCGGCAATACATCAACTCAAAGCTTACGGGCCCGCTGTTGGAGGGCATGAAGCTGATTGCCAAGGAGCAGTGAGTGAATATGTGGCTCCTTTGTCCTCAAAACGTCCTCTGGTTCTAACAGCTCGCAGACCACGAGACCCGTTGCGTGTGTTGGGCGAGTTCTTGCTGCAACGATCGCGCGAGATCGAGGGAACAAGATGAGCGTTACGGGTGGTTGAGAAGCATGCGACAACTTGGCCCATAAGCTCATTCAAAATTACGGCGTTTACGCGTTTGCGGTTTGAAAACAATGGTCTTTTGAATGTTTTTCCATTTTTTGGGGGTTGGAAAATGTGAAGTCAGAGTCTGGTAGTGCCACGGCGTCCTTGTGTCGAAAAGTGTATTCTAGGCTCAGCTGCTTGGAGATGGGCCTTCTCTTATCAAAGCACCAGTCGAGCAGCACGAGATTTTTTTATGCGCTCCCCGCCAGAAGTAATCGTTGCGATCTCTAGTTCGCCACCTCGAAAAGATTGTGCAGGTCCCATGTCCTGCAGAACGCCATGAAAAGACCAGCTCATATCGAATTGACACGCCCGCTGGCTCTGCCTCTCCTCCTCGTATTTTCCCATCTGTCTCTACCAAACACCATACCCTCCAGGGCAGACGCCGCTTACGAGACGATGGTGCTGGCGGTCGCGCTCTCGTATCTCCAGGTGGGAGGCAGAACGCCGACGCTCTTATAGTAGCGGGCGAGACGGTGGATGCGCGACTCGACCAGAATCAGGCGGAACTTGCTGTCCTTGTCCTTGCGGTTGCGCTCAAGGTGCTTGCGGACAGCGACGGCCTAGACGGTGCCGTGGTCAGTTCCTGGGTTTGCAACGCTCGACAAGACCGGGGGGATTAGACAGGGGCCAGACAGCTCACCTTCTTGATCAGCATGTACAGGTCCTCCGGGATATCGGGGGCCAGGCCTGTAGAAAATGTCACTCTGTCAGTCTATGACCAGCCAGAGGCAGAAGCGCCATGCAAGAATGCATTCTTCTCAGGAGAGAACAAGTCTTCCGAGAAAGGCAGAATTGTGAAAGTGTGTAGGGGGAAAGAAAGGGGCGAAGCGATTCGCCGGTTCGGTGGTCGGGGATGGACGGAGAGTGTTCTCCCTCCTTCCGCCTTCCCATCATGACGCCGTCGGTCGCCGCCCCTTCTCTTTGGGTGTCGAGGATCAATCCATACCGCTGGACTTCAGGATGCGAAGAATCTTGTTGCCTATGACGAAAGTTAGAAAAAATGTTGCCCGGCCCGATGCTCATCCTTCGCCAACAACAACTGAAATCACGTACCGGTCACGATGCGGACCTGGGCAATGCCGTGCGAGTCCCGCAGGATGACACCGATCTGGGACGGCGTGGCACCCTTCTTGGCCAGCTTGCAGATCTGGTCAACGACCTGGTCGGGCGTCGTCTTGAGCCACGACGGCGCGTTGCGCGAGTACGGGATGGCGGAGGCAGAAATGCCCTTTCCGTTGCTGTGAAGACGACCCATGTTGAAAGGTTGGTGGCTGTGCGGTCGAGAGACTTTTGTCGAGAGAGATGGCGATGCAGAGAGAAAAAGAGGCGTGGGAGATGGTCGTCAAACTTTCGCCGAGCCAATTCAATAGTGAATTTTTTTGCTGCTGTTTCGCTAGGGCGCAATTTTTTTCCACACTTTTTGCGAGTTTTGGTACGGACGGAAAAACTAATTTGCGGCATCTCCAGTCGTCTCTAGAAATGATGACTCAGCAGGGTTGACCCAAGCTTCTGCTCCGTTCCCCGTTGCTTGAGAAAATTTCTCCTCTGTCAACATCAAGACAAGGGCACACCTTTGTCGAGATGTGCGTGCAATAGGTAAGCTCTCATTGCCAATTTCCTCTCTATATTTCTCTAGCATTCTTCCTGATGATCACGACCTTTACACAATTTTCTGGTACCTCTTATGTTAGGGTTCTTCGGAACTCGATGAATTCACTGGACTTCTGACCTTGCTCTCCAATTCGCCTTGTTACTCTCTCTCCCATCACGATGTGGTTCGAGTCAATGCTAATGCGGCGTGTCTTACAGGATTGCCTGAGGGAGCAGTCGAAAGGTCGGCTGTCCGATGCTAGTCGACCGGTGCCTGCCTACGTGCCTGCGGACGTCAATCGAGCTGCAGTTGGGACGGATGCGAGAATTGGGTAGGCACTGACAGGTAAGAAGGCATGGGAAACCAGAATCCCAAGATTTCATGTACTCCGTACACACGAATCATTTTTGTGGCTGCCTCTGGCCAGCTCGCTGTTGCCATCGAATAACCGTACATTTATCCCTATCCTTGCCTAGAGAAATAGAGAGAAAAAAGCAAAGAAATACAAGATAGATGGAAATGAAAACACAGATGCCCCGGATGCCCCGGATGCTCCAGATGCAAAGATCTCCCGCTGTATCGTCCGTCCTTTTCACCACGCATCCACCTCGAAGTTCTCCTGCGCGGTTGTTAGAAAAAAGAGAGAGGAGAAGAGACAGACAGATCGACCCACCTCTGGAAAATACGTTGCAATGACCGTCCGGTCCGCAAACTTGCGGCCAGCCAGGGCCTTGAGCGCCTTGGTGGCTGACGCGGGACTGTCGAACTTGACGTAGATTTTGCCGACGCCCGCCGCCTGGCGGGGATTGCCGCCAGGCCGCGGGACCTTGAGGCTGAGGACGGTGCCGAACTTGGCACACTCGTCGCGCACATCGTCGCAAATGTCTGTACCGTTAGAGAAACCGTTGGGGGGAAATAGTGATGCATACGTGCCACAGTAGATCAACTCACCTTCGTAGTCGTCGTCGTCGGCCAGCTCGTCGGCCGTGACCATGTTGAGCAGCTGGACGACGTGGCTGTTGCTAGCCTCGGCGACGTCGACGGCAACGGTGCCGGCCAGTAGTGACATGGCGTTGACGCCCAGCTCGACGCCGGTGACTTGAGTGATGCCGACGCTGGCCTTTTGCACGCGCAGCTTGCGGTCGCCCAGGTCCATGCCGTTGAGCCCGTGGATGGCCACCTCGGCCGAGGCCGGCTCGGCGTAGTCGCAAAATGCAATGCCGCGCGACTCGTCGGTGCTACGGTCCTTGGCTAGCACAAAGGAACGCAGCTCGCCAAACGCCGCCAAAAGCTCCGTCACCTGCTCGTCCGTCAGGTTCGGCGGGATGTTGGTGATGCTGATCTTGGTCGGCGAGTCCGCCACCACGTGCGACACCACGCCCGGCTGATAGCCACTGTTATCAGGGAACGCAGGCACGATATAGTCTTTGGGGCGGCTAATCGTTAAGAAGCGCTTGTTTGGCGCCGCGTCTGCCCCTCCGTTGGTGTCACCGCCATGGCTGTCCGCCTCGTCCGCCCCGAAGTCGATGCCGTCCAGCGCCAGTGCCACCGTGGCGTCGGCGGCGTCGCGGAACTCTACCAGCGCGAACGACCTGTCGCCGGCCAGCTGCGCAGCCACACACGGGTCGCTGCCATCGATGACGTTGAGGCCGTTGAGCTGCAGGTTGAAAAAGGCCACCAGCTCGTCCTCAGTTACCGACAGCGGAAGGTTCGACACCACCAGGCGTTTGGCCTGGCGCGCGTTGGTCGGCTTCAGCACGGATGCGTTGGCGGTATTTCCGGCCATCGGCTGGGCAATCAGCGCCTGCAACTTCGCCGGGTCCATCGTCGGCGGCGGCTGCTGCTGCTGGGACTGGCGTGGCGCGCCGGGTAGAGAGAAGAACCCGGATAGCTTGGCCTGCTCGGCGGAGACGCTCTCATAGCCCGGCGGCTTGATGTCCCACTGTGTCAAGCGCCGCTTGCGCTCGAGAATAGGCACCACGTCGGTCAGGTCCGGTGTTGGCTCGCGCTTCTTGGCAGGCGGCGAACCGCTACGTCGCCTCTCGCGGTCGCGGTCGTGTCGGCGAGGTCGGTCGCCGTCATCGCGTCGCCGCCGGTCGCGGTCGCGGTCACGGTCTCGGTCCCGGTCACGGTCCCGGTCACGGTCCCTGTCGCCCCTGTCGACCCTGTCGACCCTGTCGCCCCTGTCGCCCCTGTCCCTGTCGCGTTCCCGCTCGCCAACGCCCCATGCATCGCGGTCGCGTCGATCCCGTGTTGAGTAACGATCTTCCCGCTCGCGGTCGCGATGGCTGCGTGACGCCGAGTAGCTGTCGTTATCAGCACTTCCTGCGCCGCTGCCAGCACCGCTTCCGCCACTACCACCCACGCCGGCCTCGCGCCGCGACCGCCGTCCGCCGCGAAAGTCGGGCGACCTCGAGCGTCTCCGTGTGCGTTCCCGGTCGCGGTCGCGTCGTTCGTCTCTGTCGGCACGATCACCCCTGGATGTCTGAGAGGATGTTAGCAAGGAGATGGATACGGAAGCGGGTGTCGCTGTCGGAATAAACGTACCTGGTGGTCTCGCGAACTGCTGTGTCGACCTCCTTCGCCTGTGGAACGACTGAGTTAGCTGTGTATGATCGGGGCGTGGAGATAAACAGACGACAGAGGACCGTGTCCAAGTCGTGTCTAGCATACCTTTTGGAAAGCCGTCACCATTCATGATGGATGCTGCGTTGCGAGGATGTACGTTGGCGATACGAGAAGAGAAATGAATGTCTACTGTGGAACTCTGTAGCTTTTGTTCTGCATCTTTGTTTTTTTCGCCCCAAAAGGCAGTTTAGTGCTAGCCAGATTGGGCCTAGCGCACTATATTCCTAGCTGCAGCCCCTTTCGTCAAATCTACTCCGTATGTCTACAACTCCGTACCTAGGTATTTTTCAGAACCTCAGCGAGGAGACAAGCAGACGATACGACACACGACAGAGCATGGGTTTGCTGTCGGTACCGTGGAAGAAGCTGCCTGTCAGTCTTGCCGAACTATGCATTGATACAACACTACGCTGCGGTCAGTCGTTCCGATGGCGCAAGTTTGACGATGAATGGTGCGTCGAGAAGAGTGATGTGACGAGATGCTTTCGTCTTCATTTTCATTGCTGATTATCTCTTCTAGGCGATGTGCACTTTCTGGCCGCATTGTGTCTCTGAGACAGGATGCAGACTGCCTCTACTACAAGGCCATCTTCCCCGAGGCAGCAGCGGCACCATGTAGGAACCATGCAGATGACGGCGACGACGATACTGAGGCCCTGCTGCGTAGCTACTTCCGCCTGCAGCTCGACCTGCAGGCGCTCTACAAGCAGTGGTCGCGCGACGATGCCAACTTCCGGCAGAAGGCGCCGCGGTTCAGCGGCATCCGCATCCTCAACCAGGACGCCTGGGAGGCGCTGGTGTGCTTCATCTGCAGCAGCAACAACAACATTGCGCGCATCTCGCAGATGACTCACAAGCTTTGCCTACACTACGGTACCTTGCTTGGTACCATCGACGGCCAGCCGTACCACGACTTTCCACCTCCACAGGCCCTGGCTACGCCCAGCGTCGAGGCGCACCTGCGACAACTCGGCTTCGGCTATCGCGCCAAGTACATTGCCCAAACGGCGCAGACGGTGTGTGCAGAGCGGCCGCGAGACTGGCTGCAAAGTCTGCGGAATCCCGAGTGCCCGCGCTGGCGCTGGTCTGGCGTGAACGACAACGGCATGCATCGTGACCCAGCAAGAGCAGACGACGAGCAGGAATGTGCCACGGACGACAGGCCAGAAGCACCCACTTACCGGGACGCGCACGAGCAGCTGCTAACGCTCAGCGGCGTCGGACCCAAGGTTGCCGACTGCGTGTGCCTGATGGGCCTGGGCTGGGGCGAGGCAGTGCCGGTGGACACGCACGTGTGGCAGATTGCTGTGCGTGACTACAAGTTCAAAAAGGGTGCAGGCGGCACAAAGACGTTTTCCAAGGCCATGTACGACGCCGTCGGCGACCATTTTCGGGCGCGATGGGGCGCACAGGCGGGATGGGCACAGTCGGTGCTCTTCACGGCGAACCTGCGGGCGTTTTCGGACCGGCTCACGACCGATGTTAAGGCGCCCGAGCCCAAGAAAGAGGAGGAGAGGGTCGAGGAGAAGAAGCTCGGGATTTCCGTGGCACTCGCTCCGCGGAAGAGAAAGGCTGTGGCCAAGGTGGGAGAGACGGCAGTAGCCGTGGTTGTCGAGAAGGAGGAGCAGACGCAGACGCGGACACGTGCGAAGCGGCGGCGGCAGTAGGTCCTTCGTGACCTGCTTTCAGTGTATGCAGGGGTTGTTATCCCATTCGGTCTTAGCGCCACGGCGGGGCCCATCTTCACAGCTGCATGAGGGGTACGACGATGTGGCTCGAAAGCAAACGATCTCGACGCACCCAACGTGTTCTCCTCGACAACCAACGACATGAAGACTCTTGTCGTCGGCTGCGACGGCACGTGGGTCAATGCCGTTGGCAAGGCTAGCGCCGACACGCCGGCGAGCAACGTCTCGCGGTTGATACGGGCGCTACGAGCGACGGGCGCAGACGGGCAGCAACCGCAGATCGCGCTGTATCACCCGGGCGTGGGCAGTAGTGGACAGCTGCTGGACGCGTCGCTGGGCGGCACGTTCGGGCTGGGGCTAGACCAGGACATTCGCGAGCTCTACCATTTCCTGTGCCTCAACTACGAGGGCGGTGACGCCGTGGTGCTAGTGGGCTTCTCGCGCGGCGCCTTTACGGCGCGGTCGGTGGCGGACCTGGTGGCATCGGTGGGTCTGCTGACGCCGGCACGCGGAATGGACCGCTTCTACGACGTGTTTGAGGACTACGAGAACATTGCCGACAGGCACCGGCCCGACAGCGCCTTTCTGTGTCCGGTGGGCACGCTGGAGCCGTTTGCGTGGGACGAGGCGCGCACGCAGCTGTCGTCGGGTGGCAACGACACCTCGAGCGCCTGGGAGAGCCGGCGCAAGACACAGTACCGGGCATGGCTCAAGGCACAGGGATGCACGCGCGATACATACACAGACGCAGCCACCGGCGAGGAGCGACCCATTACGATTCGGGCCGTGGCCGTGTGGGACACGGTGGGGTGCCTGGGCATCCCGGCGGTGCCGGTGCTGGGGCTAACGGGCAGCGCGGCGCAGTGGAAGTTCACCGACACGCAGATTGCGCCGACAGTGGAGCACGCGTTCCAGGCGCTGGCGCTGGACGAGCCGCGCTACGCGTTTCTTCCGGCATTGTGGGAGCGGCTACCGGGCAACACGACGACGAAGCTGCGGCAGGTGTGGTTCCCCGGCTGCCACACTAACGTGGGCGGCGGGCAGCATGACCAGCAGGTGGCGAATCTGACGCTGGCCTGGATGTGCGACCGTCTGGCCGAGGTCGGTGTGAGATTCGACGAGGCGCGGCTGGCCGACATCTTCCGTGACGGCCTGCGCTACAGTGCGGCACATCCGTTCCCGCACGTGCCACGCATCAGCGGTCTGCACCTGCTGCGGCGGCGGGGAGGTGCCAACGACAACATCCTGCCGTGGGGCAGTCCGGCCGTCGTGCCAGCCGTAGCGACGATGCCGCCGGTGCGCGACACGCACGACTGTCCCGGCAAGTATGCACACCACCACCCCGACGCGGCCAGAGCAGCCGACCTGTGGGCTGTGGGGGCGCGGGCGTGGGCGCTGGGACAGACGCGACGGCCGACCAGCCGCCTGCAGCTGGCGGCGGGCACGACGGTGCGGCGACCAGGGCTGTTTGTGCGCGTGGACCCGACGACGAACAAGGGACGGCCAGATGCACCGCTGCTGCACACGGGTGAACGGATCCACGCCAGCGTGCGCGTGCGGCTGGCATGCGGAGGGCTGGGCCTGGACGATCAGCATGTGTGGACGTGCGAGGGTCTGACGGGGCGGGCCGAGGACGACGACGACGACGATGCCGACCTGAACGAGCCGTTGTGGCAACTGCAGCGCGTGGACGGTGTGGCCGAGGTGGGCCGTGGTGGCAGTGGTGGCAGTGGTGGCAGTGGTGGTAGTGATGAGGCAGCGGTGGATGCGGCCGAGGCGTATCCGCTGAGCAAGGTGGCCGGGGCCGGGCACTGGCAGTGGACATATACGGGCGCAATGCCGGCGGAGCACAAGGTGGACCGACACAGCAACAACCAGATGCCGACACACGGCCCGGCAGCGCGGATACTGCCAGAGGAGCTACCGACGGGGCCGTTTGAGCGGCTGCTGCTGGGGCTGACGGTTGGGCGGCCGGACGTGCTGGCCTTGGCGACGGGGGGTTAGAGAAGAAGAAGAACTGTCGCCAGGATTCGCTGCTATTCATTCACGCACGCGTCGCCACTGCAAAGTTTTGACGTGTGCCCGCTGTTGTTATCAATCAACAATAGCCAACCCGGATGCCTCTTCTGATTGGCCCTGTGCACAGACGGTCCGCGGGCCGCAATTCATCTATTTGAGGTACTGCCGCCGGCCTTGTAAAAGGTCATATGTCTATGGTTATGACAGGACCATGCCGGGTTGTGAAGAAAAGAAGAGGAGGAGACTGCAGGGGAAGAGGAAGAAGAAGAGGAGGAAGAGGAAACGTCAAAGAACAGACGCAACGATCCGATATATGCATATCATCTAGCTGCCCCATGTACATGCAGACTCCTCAGATACCCTCGTCTCTATGACACTTGACAGCTCCGGCTAATATAGTCTTTAAATCAATAATCACGCACGTCTCCTCGCGTCCATAGTGCGGCGGACGTCCTCCGGCCAAGTGGCTGGTTCATCGGCGTGGTGTCCGTGGTGTCTCGTCTGTGGTGTCTTGCCGTAGTATATAGTCTCCGCGTCGGCCTCCTCCATGGCAGATTATCTTGGTTCTCGGCATCCTCCACGCACGCCATGGCTGCCGCAACTCTCTTGCTGCTCGCCGTCATTGCCGGTGCCGACGCCTACTTTGTCGGCGGCGGCCTGACCATTCTGTCGCAGAACAACCTCGATGGTCTGTCTTTTGTTCGCCTCTTCTCCTTGTCTTTCGCCCCGTCTCTTCCCCCCTCCTAACCCTCCCAGGCGCCAACAACGACGGCTCCGCCGCCATCCTCGTGCACCAGCCGTCTCCGTTTGCCGCCGCCGCCACCAGCTGCACGCTGCTGGGCGAGACGCCGTGGCTGCCGGAGGCGGCGCCGTTTGCCGCCGCGCTGCAGCCGGCGCTGGCCTACCAACACTTCCAGGGCCTGGCGCCCGCGGGCCAGCTGTACTGGGTGGGCAAGCCGGCCGCCGATGCCGACACCGACGCCTGCCGCGCAGTCAGCGCCAGCGGCAACGTGACCGCCGTCGACTGCACGACGCCGTTGCCAGCGCTCTGCTCGCAGAGCGCGCCCGTGTCCAACACGTCCGTGGCGGCCGACACGGCGCCGGCATGGCGCGTGGTGCTGCCGGTCAACGGCACGCTGGTGACGGGCTACCGCGACCTGCACGCGTTCAAGTTTCGCGGGCTGCGCTACGCGCTGCCGCCGGCGCGCTTCGGGTATGCGCAGGCGGCCACGGGCAGTGGCGCGTTTGTCGAGGGTGGCGCCGACGTGCTGGCGCTGGACGCGGGCGCCGACTGCTCCCAGCCGGTCGGCGAGGTCAAGCAGGGCAGCAGCGAGGACTGCCTGTTTGCGAATGTATGGACGCCGTCGCTGCCGCGCACCGACACCCCGGCCAGCAACCACACGGCCCTCAAACCCGTCATGCTCTACCTCTACGGCGGCGGCTTCACGTCCGGATCCGGCAAGAACCCCAACACAGACGGCACCAACCTGGCGTCACGTGGCGACGCCGTGGTGGTGTCGGTCAACTACCGCGTGGGCAACGCGGGCTTCCTGGCCTTTGACGACGGCGTGCACCGCGGTAACTACGCGCTGTCCGACATGGTGGCCGCTCTGCAATGGGTGCACGCCTACATCCGCTTCTTCGGCGGCGACCCGGCGCGCGTCACGCTCTTTGGCGAGTCTGCCGGCGCCCAGGCCACCCACATACTGCTAGGGTCGCCCCGTGCTGCGGGTGCTGGCCTCTTCCAGCGCGCCATCCTGCAGTCGGACCCGCAGGGCCATCCGCGCCAGGACGGCGCTTTTGCCTGGATGCAGTACGACACCGTGGCCGCGGCGTACCGCGGCCGCACGCGCAAGGTGCTGGAGGCGGCGGGTTGCGGGGACGACGCGACGGTGGCCAATGCAACGGCGGCCATCGCCTGCCTCAGCCGGCTCAGCGGCTTCGAGCTGACCAACCTAACCACCAACGTCAACGGCGTGGTCATCGACGGCGACTACGTCACGGCGCCGTGGCTGGTGGTCAACGGGTCCGACGCATCGACGCTCGGGCTTGTGGCCAACCAGAGCCGCATCCGCGTCATGACCGGCTACAATCGTGACGAGGCGGGCGTGCTCGTCGACGACTACCCGGCCAACGGCACGTCGCTGCGTGCCTACCTGGCCGGTCCGATAACCTCGCACTTTGGCCTGCGCAACGGCAGTCTGGCGTTTGTAAAGAACATGACGGCGTTTGACAGCAGCATCATGAGGACCGGCAACTCCTCTGCCGCCACCTCTGCCGCCGCCATCTTCAACGCCAGCATGGCCATTGCCACCGGCGGCGAGTTTGCCTGCCTCGACCGCGCCAAGGCCTTCTCGGCCGCGCGTCACCACACCTTTGCCGCCGTCTACGCCTTTGTCTTCAACCGCACCTACCAGACGGCCGGCTACACACGTCCCTGGTGCGTGCCACCCACCAGCGCCGCGCGGCCGCACGGCGACCCGGACGCCGAGTACTTCAAGTGCCACGGCGGCGAGCAGACAGTCGTCTTTGGCACGGCGGCCCGCGGCGGGCGACCCGAGCGGGCGCCGTTTGTAGGAGGGAACAGCTCCATCGGCAGCGACACCGTCTTCTCGCAGCTCGTCGTCGACCACTGGGCCGCCTTTGCCCGCACCGGCGACCCCAACCCTGACCCCGCCTACCTGGCCGTTCGCGGCTTTGCGGCGTCGCTGGAGCGCGTGCGGGCGAGTAGTGCTAGGCCCTGGCTGCCTGTGGACGCGGCGCAGCCGACGCTGCGGTTGCTGCAGTGGGACAGCCAGCAGGTTCCGTTTGGCGACGACGAGCGGTGTGCGGCGCTGGGGCTGCCGCTGGACGTGCTGGAAGCGTATGGGTCTGGTGCGAGTAAGCGTAAGCGCAGGTAGACGACAGCAGGTAGAAAGCGGAGAAAAGAACGCGTGCCAACCAGACCGTCTGCCGTTGCTCCGTATGGGAGCGCCTGTAATCGGGTAGGAAAGTACTTGTAGAGAGACGGGACAGCCAGTGGCCAGTGCTGGATGCATCTGGCTGAAAGAGGAAGCTGCGACGCAGGCTCTGGCCACTGGGGTGAAGTAAAGAAGCGCCACGGGGTGACGAGAGACGAGGGACGACGCAACTGTGCAGCACATGCCCGGGTCGGGCGGCTTGCTCTTTTTCTTCGGCAGCAGGGTACGGCTGGCGCGGTGTGGTGGCAGGAGGGCAACGCATGCCCAGACGCTCACCGCCAGTCAGACAGAGGAGGGGGGCACAGTGATGAAAGAGGACACGAGCAAATAAAAAGGGGAATGAGCCTATGGGAGGAAGGAGGGAGGGGGTGAGGAGGGAGGGAAGGAGCGGGGGGAGGGAAGGAGAGGGGGGAGGGAGGGAAGGAGAGAGAGAGAGAGGAAGAAGGGAGGGTGGGCCCTCCCCCCCGAGAAGGCGATCTCGCGGTGACTGCTTTCCGCGAGAGACAAAGGGGGTGCCACTTGTCGACGCTTGTGAACGCTTGTGCTGCTTGTCGCCCAAAGAGGGCGGCCTCCCTCCCAGGCCGTGCTGCACGCTGTGCTCCGGAATGGACCCAGTCCGGAATGGGCAGGTCGTGTGATCGATGTGAAGAGAGAACGGGGGAGAGAGGAGAAGAGAGACGGGAGGATACCCCGTACTCATCCGCAGATGCCGTCTGTGTTGACGTCCTCCCTCCATCACACGACAATTGTAGGCACGGTTGGCCTCCCGTGTCCTGTCCAGCACAGTCCTGTCCAGCACAGTCCGGTAGAGGGCACATGGACGGAGAAGAAAGAATCAGCAAATATCCTCCCCTCGGTGCGGCTGCCTTATCCCAGGGCACCAGGTACGGAGTACCTCATATGTGACTGTCTCCGCGTTAGATGGTTGCAGTGACCAGCACTTTCTTCTTTTTGTCCTCAACAGCTCTTACTCGTATCTTGCGGGTACTCCGTGCACTCGCTTCATTCTAGCGATTCCGTTTCTGGCAGAGCTGATCGCCCTTTCACAGCTGCACGGAGGTCTCCTGTCTAGACCATTACGGAGTACTCCGTACACTCGATGATCGTCGCGCTTGGCCAAGACGTCTGTGCAGGCAGTTTCGCCGAGATTTGACTTTGACGACAGCACGTCTGAAGGAAAGAAGCAACGAAAGAAAACAAAGACAAGCCTCAGTTTGAAATGAAAGTAAACACAACCCCTTGCTGGACGGCATCAACAATAAGACCACTACGGAATACGCATCGCTTGCTTAGCTGGTGATCTCGGCACTTTTGTCCTGGCGATACCCACTTTCAAGGCAAGGGGAGTGAGGAAAGAAAAAACGAAAATGAAAAAGTAAAGATTGACAAATGATAACATTACGTGACCGAGTCAAGTCACAGTAATATCTACCTGCCTATTATTTCCTCTCAGCTCCCTTCTTGCAGAGGACTTGCCGTTATGAAAAGAGAAGCGTTATGGAAACAGAGAAGAGACGACAAAACTTCCCTAGGCACTCCAAAGATGTAGATCCTCAGGACGAGAAATGCGGCCGAGACACCGCCGCTGTTTAATCTCCTCAAAATGCTCGAGCTTCTCTGCGTTCTTCTCGTTTTATTTCTTTACGTTTTCTCTTTCATCTTGTCTTTCTTGGCATGGCCCCCCATGCCCCCATTCCCTCCCTCCCCAGACCCATTGCCGGCGCTTGTCTGAGTTTGATGAGCCCCTTTTTAGCTAAAGAGCACTCAGCTGCGGTTTCAACGTCTTGACGCAGCATTGTTTCGGCGATGAGAAACAGGAACAGGTGCAGGGGTCCACGGGAAGGAATCGACTGCCGTTGAGAGCCGGGAGACTCCCACGTTCCCTGCCCCGGCGACATCGCCATCCGCGATTCTTGAGAGTTTGCATTTTGCATGCAAGTTCTACTTGAGCTCGAGCTCGAGGTCTTTAAAAACCACTCCATTCATGTTAACCTTTACCAGCCTGGACCTCCGCGGCAGCTCTCCACCCTTTCTCTTCACCTCAGCCTTCTCTCAATCTTCTCTCGGCCACGGCTGAGGTCGCCGACTTATTTCGCACAGGACAACACGGACGGCTCTTCTTCGCTCTAATTTAAGCAGCAGAGGAAGAGAGCATCTGGTTTGGGCCTTTCCCACCCCTGTCAGTCCAGACTTCAGACCTTCCATCACAACAACCCACAGACATACTCCGTAGGCAACGCGACTGTTTATTCGGACGTGGTCCTCAAGCTGCGTATGGTAACTGCCAGAACGACAGGCGTGCGGAAAGGACCACAAGACCAATGGTTGAATCTCCACCCGTCTTAACTGGGCGGAGTACTCCGTAAAGCAGCATCTTGTGCTTTGGACCCTGCCTCTCCTTCAACTGTGTTCGACGGTCGTCGTTCTGTGCTGACTTACTCCAGTGACTAGCGTCCACTAAGGGCGGGGATGGTGGCCGGCATTCTTCGCCTTGCTCAATGGTGCGACACACCCCTGCTGCAGCCGGCAGCCCTGAGTGGCCCGGCAGCTGCTCCAGAGTGGGGGCAAGGCCATCCCTTGCCCATATCCTGGACATATCAAGGTTTTTTGGCCCGATCTCCATTCCTGGCATTGGCAGGTCGGCTGGTGGGCTTTCGCCGGCGATCCTAGTCGGCAGCGCGGCTTGGTTTCCTCAATTTCTCTTTGATTGTCAACGGGCCTCGTCTTGACCTTGACCGCTTTCCGTCTGCCCTGTCGAAATTGCTCTCTCGCTCTTTTCTGTGGTTTGTGCCATTTTCTGGAAAGCCTCTTCTTCTCCCGATAGGGTCTGAGATTGCCGTGTTTCAGGTAAAATCTTTGTGGCGTCTGCTCTGGAGCCGAAGCGTTGTAGCCCGCGCGGGTCTGCCGTGGAGATGAAGCTGCTGAGCACACAGAATGTCTCTAGAAGCATCAAGAGGGCCTTTTGTTTTCGCCATAGAGAAGCTCCCAATGGGTTGCGTCAGATGAGGACTTGAGAGTCCCAGAGTGGGATACATCACTGTCACTTGGCCGAAACAGGTAACGAGACCAGCCGAAACGGGATTTGTTCAGATTTCATCTTTTCCGTCCTCTTGCCTTCTGTCAAGGATGCCTGCGCTTAATCCTCATTCGTCGCCCTTGGCCGCCCTTGGCCGCCCTTGCTTCCCGTGATAGGTGTCAGTTGACAAGGACACGACGGGAATGCGGACAGGGGATGACCGCCAAGTTTTGGCGGCAGGTGGATCTACGGGTATGAGCAGTCTGCTATGGCTTATGCACCTTGGTCGCCGACCATTATCGAGGAGTGGAGAGTCAGGGTCGTCTTGGACGAAAAGGAGCTTTCTTGTTTTGTCGACATCGAGCATTCGTCATCTCCTCTTTCCACGAAGACGTCCCTCTCGGTGTCTCTTTTCACATGAGGGATATCCAAAAGAATAAGAAAAGCACGACAGGATACAATGCTGAAACGAATTCTCTGTATCAATCTCCTTCGTCTATCGGACACGATGCACACTTAAAGGCGTTGATCGACGTGAAGTACCGGGGCCAGTGTACTCCGTACATGTAGCCCCGTTATGGCGTAGGGAAGTTGAGGGGAAATCAGTAAAAAGAAGAGAACGACCTGCCGATCTCGTAGTGAAGCCCCCAAACTCTTTCCAAGGCACAAACAGTTTCCGGAGCGTCCTCTGCACTCCGACTGTTCCATCCTGGTCCTTGGACTCTCGATGCCTGGTATTACGTCATTTCCAAGGAAAACATGTGTCCGTACTCTGCACATGTAAGAGATACAGAAACTCAGAAGAGAAAGGAGAGAGCGGGGAAGATGTTTCCTCTTTCTCTCTTTTTCCTGATTTCTTTCCCTTTTCGACTTCGTCCTCAAGCCGCGACGGGAGAGCATCCTCGCCTGGGGTGGATCACAGGACCACGGTGGAGCAACTGACTACGACTGTGCAGAGATATCTGTGGCTAGCGGTGTGGTCGGCCAGAAGAACATGCAAGTACGGAGTACTTTGACTTTGAGTTCTGGCTACAGTCTCGGAAATGGAAATGGTGACAAGTCCTTTCTTTCCTTTTCTCCTTTTCTCCTTTCTCCTTTTTCCTTTTCTCTTTTCCACCTCTCCTTCCTCCTTCTCTCCTACATGTACTCCGTACTCCGTATTTATCTTCTTTCTGTTGTCTCCCGCGCCGTCCCCTCGTATTCTTTCCTGCCGCGCCAACTGGGGCCAATGACATCACAGAAAGCCAATGAGAACCACCGGCCGTAATACGTGCAAGAAACCGGTCTTTCAACCGCAGAAGTACTCGACAGTACAATTTGGCCCAAATAGTAGGTTGAGTACCTTTAGGTACCTCCGTTCTTTGCCCGGTTACGTTTACTGTGCTCCGTCTTCGTACTCCGTACCACTTTCAACCCCAGATGGCTCTCTTCTGTCTGTCTCTGTCTCTCATTTCTGCTCGAGGATCTTTCTTTCTTCTCAGTCTAGTGCCGCAGTCCATTCGGCCCTGCTCCAACCTTGGCGTGTCATTGCTTGCCTTTCTTTCCCATACTATTCCCTTTCCTTTTCTTGCCTCTTTCTCCCTTTTATCTCTCTCTTCTTTTTTCCCCAACTTTTTGCTTTTGCTCTCCACTCATCCTTCTCAACACCCCCCGCCCTCTTTGTCCACCCCCCATCACCCTTTTTACTCACTTGATATGTACCCGTCATCGTCTTTGTTGCAGCCCTATGATGTCTCAATGTAAGGAGCTGCTTTTCACCATCGGATTTCGTTCCTTTTTTCTACTTCATCTCTACGTATCCTTCTCTTTATTCTCTCGTCTTTTCCTTTTCCTTCGCTGTCTGCCTCGGCCCATTTACAACCCCCTCCCCTTACCCTCCTCTCTTGCAATTGGCCCTTTCTCCGCCCAATTCCAAGGCGTACATGTTCAGGCCCCACAGCACCAGCGCCAGCACTAACACGCCTTAGAAGATGCTTGGTTGACGCAGTACAACGACGTCTTCATTTCATACCCTCCGTACTGGTGTCTTGCTCACTCATTTGTAGAACAAAAAGACCTAGAGGGGTGTGTCTAACGTAGCCCAAGTCACCTCTGAGATCAAGGCAAGAACAAGGAAATGGAAAAAGAAAGAAAAAAAGAAAGCTGTGGCGTTTTCATCATCCATTTTGCGACTGGTGCAAGACAGCTTCTGTTGCAAGCGTACCTTTCTCTCTTTCACTCCTCTCCTCTCCTCTCTTGACACCGTTCCTCTCCACGTTACAACAGACCTGTCGACCACGCGCTCCGAGCGATCGCTTGTCCATCTCCCGACAGACTTGCTTGATTGATCTTGGCCAACACTGCAAGTAAGAGAAATACAACCTGTAACAAAAAGATCCTGTCGAGGACACGCCGATCAAGCCTTCTGTTTTACCATCTCTCTGCTGACAGAGACCGTCATCAAGTAGCCTGGCCTGTTGGACGGAAGAACGTGCAGAGAACGCCCTAAGAACACCTGGAGAACACAGATCAACAACGTCAGAAGGGTACAAGGGCAAAAGGGAAGGGCAAAAGCAAAAGGACTCAAAAGGACGCCATTCGACCTACTCCAATCCAAGCACATGCTCATTAGTGACTCTGCCCTCATCTCCTCTGCTCTCATCACTTGCATATTTGGGATCTGTGCCCATCTTTTCTCTTTTTCCTTTTTCGGTTTTCCTTTCTCCTCTTTCTTAACCCATTCCACTTTCTTTTTCTTTTCCTCTCTCATTCTTCACACCCCTGCCCATACTTGACTGTCCATATGTTGACTGTCCCTTTCATCCTTATTACATCTATCCCCCCTCCCTTCCCACATCTCCCTCTCCTTCGCTCCTTCCAACACTTGCCCACCCCTCCTTCCTCATACAACTTGACCCAAGACATCGTCGTCCTCTGAACCATGACAATGGCCGTGGACTCCAGTCAGCAACGCTTCCCCCTCAACTTCGATCACATGCACCCCTACACAACACACCATGCGACGCCTCAGTTCACAAACCCCTGGACCGCCTCGTCGCAGCTGCCATCCAGCCAGCAAACCGCGTCGTCCTCGCTGTACATGAGCGGCAGTGCGCCGCTGGGCCTGGACAGCTTAAGACACGCGCAGCAACAACAGCAGCAATCGCCATCCACCCACCAGCAGCAGCAACAGCCTCTGCCACACCTTCCTCAGCCGATACCACAACACCACCAACACCAGCACCAGCACCAGCACCACCAACACTCGCCCACTTCACAGCACCCGCCGCAGCACCCACCGCAGCACCCACCACACCATTCTTTGCCGCTCGTACCACCGCTGCAGATGCCACGGCCGTCACTCAGCAGCAGCAGCAGCATATCCACCAACCAGCTCTACCGCAACTCTGACCTGCTGTCCATGCCTCCTCTGCAGCTGCCGCAGCACCACCACGTGCACCATCACCACCATCCTCCCCCATCGTTGAGCATCGTCACCACCACCGCCACGACCGCCGCTACTATCCCCTCGGCCAGCAGCCCAGGGAGTGGCACCACTGCCGCCCAGCCGCCCACACCCTACGACCAGCTCGGCTACGCGCCAGCACCACCGCCGAGCCTGCGCCCGGTGGCGTCCAGCAGCAGTGTCGGTAGTGTTGGTAGTGCCGGAAATGTCGGTGGTAACGCTGGCGCAGCAGCTGCGGCTACCGCGGCTGCAGCAGCCGCTGGGTTTGACCTCTACGCGACGGATGCACGGTCGTTGGATGCGGCAGCGCGGCGTATGTCGTCGGAGACGCGTGAAAGAAGCGGCAGGGGCGATAGCGGAAGAGTCGGAGAATCAGCAGGCAGTGACATGGGCGACGACCGGCGCGGCTTCCGGGACGCGCTAGAGGCGAGCCACGGGATCCTTTCGCTGAGCCAGGACACGCCGCGGCCTCTGGATCATGGCGGACTGGGCGGCGGGAACGTGCTGAGCTCGTTGGCCCCGCGGTCGGCGCGCGGATCGGGCGACTCGTACGGGTTCCCAGCGACAACAACAGCGACGGCGACAACAGCAGCGACAGCACCAACAGCACACAGCACGAGCTCGAGCGTGTCAGGCTCGTCGTTTAGCGGCTTCTATGCGGGCGGATCCATCGACTCGAACGTTAGCGACTACTCGTCGACGGCCGGGTCGGACATGGAGATGGCGTCTTCGCAGCGGAGGTTCCAGCAGCAGCAGCAGCACCACCAATCCTTCGCCGCGCAAATGGTACCGCCACCGCAGTCGATGATGAGCCAGTTCAACTCTAAGATGACGAGCACGGCGCTGAAGAAGCACAAGTGTCGGGTGTGCGACAAGCGTTTTACGCGGCCGAGCTCGCTGCAGACACACATGTACAGCCACACCGGCGAGAAGCGTGAGTTCTTTTTCTCTTCTCTCTCTCTCTCTCCCCCCCTCTCTCTCTCTTGTTCTCTGCTGACCCCCAGCCTTTCGTTGCGAGGTCGAGGGATGTGGCCGCAACTTCAGCGTCGTGTCCAACCTGCGGCGGCACCGCAAGGTGCACAAGGGCCGGTCGTCACCCTCCGAAACGGGGTCTGAAGAACACCTCCATTCGGACTGAAGGTAGACAAGCCGGAAGAAGAAGGGACCGGACTTGTAAAGGGGTCTACGAACGGACGTCTTTTGTTTTCAACACAATGGATGTTACGGCTGTACGGATATGGGTTGTTTTCTTCTTTGAATTTTGTCTTTCGTCTGAGACTTGTCTTTTGCGTCCTTTTTGTTTCTGTCCACCGTCTTTTCTGCATCTATTCCCCGACGAGTCAGGCTGTGTTTGAATATTTTTGGCTTATCTGGTTTGATTACCGTACTCGCTTTACTTGGACTCTTACTATGACGACACTATTTTTCGTTGTCTCTTCTGCCCTTTCCTCCTGACTGTCTCCCATTCAAAACCGTACGATGTGTCAACTTGACTGTATCTCCTTCATACCCCGATCTTCGTCCTTCATACCCAACCGATCTACGTACATCCCGTAGCGGCGTAGACTACGTAAAGGACGCAAGGCCACAACGTCAGACCGATTCTCGTGATCCCTCCTCCCCTCTTTCTCAGTACACACCCCTCCCTGACGCTGACGCAGCTGCAGGGCATGGGTTCTTGTCCGGTGCGGGGTGAGGTCCGGTTGGCGTCGGCCAGCAGATGATTGTTCAGGGACGAACAGGCGATTTTAAGCCGAGTTGGGCTTTACTTTATGCCTCCAGTCAGCGCCATAACTGCAGAGTTTGTCTTGCCCTGCGTCGAGTATTCCCACTGTGAAGATGAGTCTAGCTCCCAACTCTGCCCCTCCATCGCTGCAAGCGATAACGGCATCAATGGTACCTGTGAGGCCCCTATTGTGTTTACGCCTGCTATACAGCTCCGAAAGCTCCCCAAGCCACCTGATTATGACAAACCCACGCCGCTCTGCATCTTGGCGCAGATCAACGTCAAAGATGATGGAGGTAAGGAGTACGGAGTGGCACTGTGTCGCATACGGCGCTAGGCTGGACTTGCCTAATTGGGCAACTGGCCATCAGCGGCCCCACTCTGAAGAAGCGGAGGCCCCGAAGGTGAGGCCCGTTATCAGTCGAGTCGCAGTGGGCGAGTTGGAAAGGCGGTAATACGACGACGGACTTCTGAGACAGCTCGACACACTGCACGGGCGGGACAAGACGGGACAAGACAGACGGTCGTACCTCCAACGACGACCTGCTTGGCAGTGGTACAACGAACCATGAGTCGCCATATCAAGTCGCGAACGGGGTGTCGCGTGTGCAAGACGAAAAGGGTGGGTTATTTTCTTGCTACAAGTCCCTCTTGCTTCTGATGGTCCTTATCGCTGAACCGGCGGCAGTTGAAATGTGACGAGACCGTGCCGGCTTGCCGCAACTGCGTCAACCGTGATATCGCCTGCCCCGGCTACCGCCAGGAACTGCGCTGGTCGACCAAGTATGAGCATCCGGCGGCAAAGAAGAAGGCCAGCGGAGGGGCCGGTGGAGGGACCGGCGGGACAGCCGGCCGACAAGCAGGCGCGGTAGCAGATGCGGGAGCAGGCGCGGCACTAGGCACGGGAGAACCTGGCACACCAAGCTGCGCAAGTAGTACGGGGCAGCCTGGCTTTGGCCACGACCCGCTCGACCAGTTTGACCAGCTGGCGTCAGCCGTGGCGCAGTCCATCAAGGCCGAGAGGACGCAGTCGCCCGAGCTGCAGAGACTGTCTTTCTGGGTCAAGGAGGAGAGGGTGACGCCGCCAGGGGCCAGAGCACAGATGCAAATGCCGCTCCGCGGCGCCGGCCACAGCGCCGGCCACAGCATGCCCAGCGTTGCCAACAGCGACGAGGACGTGATGACCAGCGCTTTTGACGTCACCACAAACACAGTCGACGCGTTTGCGTACCCTTCGGCATCCTCTCCCGACTTGGACGAGTTTGCTCTCGAGCTTTGGCTGCCGTCGTCGCAGCCGCCTTCACAGCTGCATTCCCAGGCACCCTCGCTCTCGTTGTCACTCCCCCACCCCCACTTTCGGCCTCTCTCGCCCTTGCCGAATATCGCCCCGTCGCGCGGCCTGGCGCTTCCCGGCCTGTCGCTGGTCGAGCTGTGGTTCACGTCGGTGTGCGGCACGTGGGCGGCCTTTGACTCGCCGGCCAATCCGTTCCGGCGCCTGTGCGCGCGCCTGTGGTCGTCCAACGAGGCCGTCTTCTTCTCCCTGCAGACCATGGCTGCTGCCTGGCTGCCGCAGCGCCCGCCCAGCGTGCGCGAGGTCGTGTCGCTGGCGCCGCAGATCTCGACGCACGCCATGATTGCCGAGCTGGAGGCTCTTTTCCGGGGGGTGGCGGATGTGTCTGCCCATCCGCCTGCAGGCATAACGTCAGGCGTCCCCGCGGGCCAGCCAGCCAGCTCCAGCCCCGGATCCAGCCCCGGATCCAGCTCCGTCTCCCGCAAGATCGAGTTCCCCGCCGGCCTACTCATTTCGCTCTTCTGCATGAGCTCGTCGCTCAGCTGGATCGACGGACGCCACCTGGGCACGCAGTACTTGCGCAACGCCCGGTCCGTCATCGAGCTGCTGGACCTGCACGCCGCCCAGCTGTCGGCCGAAGACCGCGACTTGGTCGAGTTCTTCCGCGGCTGCCTGCTCTACGAGGAGATGCTGCGTAGCATTGTCACCGACGACCAGGAGGACATCCAGGCACTGCTCGACTGGCAGCCGCCACATATGCACAAGGGGGCGCCGGAGCTGGAGCCGGAGTCAGGGCCGGAGCCGGAGCCGTTATCGTCACCATCACCGTCGTTGTTCCCGTCGCCGTTTCCCTCCTCCCCCTCTTCCCCCACCGCCAGCCTTGGACTGCACTCCTGGGCTGGCGTGCCCGTCGTGCTGATCGGCCTCTTCGGCAAGGTCATGGCGCTGTGTCGCCGGTCGCGGCGCGCGTGGCGCCAGGCGGCCGGCCGCGCCACCTACCAGCTGCTGTGCCAGTCCATGGTGGACATTCAGGAGGCGCAGGCGCTGGAGGCGACGCTGCTGTCGATTGACATTCCGCGCAGCAGTAGCTGCCAAGGGCCCGGACGGGACCATCAGGCAGAGCTCGCCTCACACATCTACATGGCGGCTGAGGCGTACCGGCTGTCGGCGTTGCTGCAGCTGCACCAGACGTTCCCAGATCTTGCACAGCAGCATCAGCTGCTGGTGCTACAGCTGCAGCTGCAGTTGCAGCTGCCCACCCAACAGGCACCCATTGCAGACGCAGGCGAGCCCCTGGTGCTGCGCTTGGTCCGCCTGATCGGCGAGATCCCCGTCGACTCCAACATGCGCTGCCTGCAGCCACTGCTGTGTCTCTGCGCGGGTACGGCGCTGCGGATGGGTGGAGGTAGCGATAGTGGCAGTGGTAGCTTCGGCCATGCTTCTCACCCCGGCCACGACGGTAGCGTGCAGGATTCACCACCGCTAGACCCGGCCGCCTGTGCAGACGCGCGGCAGGCGCTGCGGAAGCGGCTCTTGACACTGGAGCAGACCCTACCGCCGCGGCCGATCACGGTGGCGCGGGAGCTGCTGGAGACGGTATGGCAAAAGTACGACGCAGAGACGTCGCTGGCGCCGCGCAGCCACTGGCTGGACATTATGGCAGAGAGCAACCTTGAGACTGTATTTGGATAGAGCGCAGCTAGTCCTTTTTTCTCCTCGTCTTCCTTCTTGAGCAGTTATACCCTACAATGTCTTTGTTTCCCCATCGTCGTCTCCCATTATGTCTCTTCCTTCCCCCCACCCCCCGCCTACAGTCTCGGCTTCATGTTGACGTGGATGGCCTTGATGGTCGAGTAGGCCTCGAGACCGGCCTCGCCGAGCTCGCGGCCAATGCCGCTCTGCTTGACGCCGCCAAAGGGAATGCGGAAGTCGCTGTCGTTGCTGGAGTTGATCCAGACCATGCCGGCCTGCAGGCGGCGCGCCACGCGGTGGGCGCGCGTCAGGTCGGTGGTGAAGAGGGCGGCGCCCAGGCCGTACTCGGAGTTGTTGGCCAGGGCCACGGCCTCGTCCTCGGAGCCGAAGCGCGAAATCACGACAAAGGGGCCAAAGACCTCCTCCTGGAAGATGCGCATGCTGGGCTTGACGTCGGTGAAGATGGTCGGCTCGACAAAGTAGCCTTTGCCAGCGGCGGCAGCCGACGCCGCCGCCGAGGCCGGCTTGCCGCCGGTGACCAGCGTGGCACCCTCAGCCTTGCCGACATCCACATACGACAGCACGCGCTCGTACTGGGCCTTGGTCACCTGCGGCCCCTGGAAGGTGGCCTCGGCAAAGGGGTCGCCGACGGTGGAGATGGCCTTGACCTGGGCGCGGAAGGCGGTCAGAAAGGCGTCGTAGACCTTGTCGTGCACGAGGATGCGCGACGTGGCCGTGCAGATCTGGCCCTGGTTGGACATGATGCCAATGTGCGCCCACTCGGCCGCCAGCGCCAGCTCGGCGTCCTCAAACACCAGCAGCGGGCTCTTGCCGCCCGTCTCCAGCGTGATGTTCTTGAGCGTGCCGCTGGCCAGCTTCATGATCTGCCGCGCCGTGGCCGTCGAGCCGGTAAAGGCCACCTTGTCCACGTCCTGGTGGGCCGCCAGCGCCGCGCCCGCCACGCTGCCCAGGCCGTTGACAATGTTGACGACGCCCGGCGGGAAGCCGGCCTCACGCACCAGGTTGGCCAGGTACAGGATCGACAGCGGCGTCTGCTCGGCCGGCTTGAGCACCACGCAGTTGCCGCAGGCCAGCGCCGGCCCCAGCTTCCAGGCCGCCATCGACAGCGGGTAGTTCCACGGGATGATCTGCGCGCACACGCCCACCGGCTCGCGCACCGTGTACGCAAACTTGTCCGCCGTCGTCTCGATGACCTGGCCGAAGCGCTTGTCGGCGTAGCCGGCGTAGTAGCGCAGCGTCTCCGCCACCTCCGCCAGATCCTCGTCCCGCGCCACCGCGTACGGCTTGCCGTTGTCCCACGTCTCGATCGTCGCCAGCGTCTCGCGGTGCGCCTCCACCAGTTCCGCCAGCTTGTACAGCAGCTTGCCCCGGTCCGTTGCCGACAGCGCACCCGCCCATGGCCCGCTGGTCAGCGCCGCGCGCGCCGCCGCCACCGCCTTGTCAACGTCGGCCGGCGACGCTGCGGCCACGGCCACAATCTCGGTCTCGTCCCTGGCCCGTTCGTCAGTGGGGCTTGTTCGGCTTGGCTCTCTCACGAAAACGCAGTCTGCACTCACGTCGGGTTGATGCTCGTAATCTTGCCGCCATCAGACGAGGCGACCCACTCGTTGTTGATGAACAGGCCGGTCGGTTGGCTGTAGGACCGGCCGTTGGGCGCAGTCAGCTGGGCAACGAGGTCGGCCATGGCGATGGATGGGGGGTTGAGACAGACGGAGCTGGATTGTTGAACTTGACGATTTGGGGTTTGAAGAGGTTTGGTAGAAGCTTGCAAGTCCCGCTCGGTGATTCAACCTGTATGCTTGGAGTCGGACAGCTTGCTCGCTTTTCGTCGGCTCGCAGCGTACTTCTATCCCCTATCAGGCAAGGATCCCACTCGATATCTTCTCCGACGTTGTGCCACAAGTTGTTGACGGGAGACGATAGCGAAAAGTGGGCGGGACACTGTTGCCAAATCGGGTTAGCGAATGACGTCGAATAACACTGATCACTCTGGGACTTGGCACGTGCTTATTTACTGCAGTCGTTCTGCAGTCGAAAGATAGGTATTCTCTAATTCATGCCGTGGCTCTACAGTTACTCTTCTGATCTTGTCTCCATCTCTGATCTTGTCTCCAGCAGTAGCATCCGCAACATTTCGATCCTTTTCAGATCGTTCTCCCGTCTTGCAATGTCTGCCACCAACACGCTTCCCTCGGCATTCGCATCTACTTTGGGACTCATTATCTTGTCGCCCTCCGGCCTGCAGGAATCGAAATCGGTAATGATGGGGTGGTCTCCGTCCATCATGATGTTTCTGGGCTGGAGATCGTTGTGCACGAGTCCCAGCTGGTGCATATGAGACACGCCGGCCTCAATCCCACTCAAACAGGCGCTGATGCTAAAGAGCGTTTCGTCCTCGATCATGTCCTTGAGAGTGACAGAGTATCTGGTGAAGCAGAGCTCCCGGACTCGTCCGCCGCGGACAATGCTGCCCAAGTACGGGACGATATTCGGATGCGGGTGCGCTCGAAGAATTTCGCATGCTCTCACCTCGGCCAAGACACCGCGTTCGAAATCGGACCTTGACGATGCCCCGTAGTGCAGAAGGCTGGGTCGTTGTGCATAACCGGTCGAAGGCAGGGGATTGGGGGCTCGCGTAAACTCCGGCGTGGCCAACGGCCAAATGCCTGCAGGAATTGGAACGATGTTCAGCTTGGTGCCAATTCGCGGGGATGGGAAACATCGCTCGGGAGACTTGGCGTAGAAGTACTGGTCGTTGGGTGCCCGAATAATGGTTTTGGTATGGTCGAACTTGACGACGTTGTTGATTTCAACAAAGACCTCGCCTTTTTCACAAATCTCCATCGTGAGGCTGGTGGTTGATTAAATGGAAGAAGAAGCTATGATTGTGATGTTTTTGTTGTTGACGATGGGGTTGTGTGAGCCTTAAGGAGCCTGGCCTCGTCCCATTGCCAAAACAGGCAATATCATCAAATGTGGGTCAAGTGACAGTCGCACTTCCTTCCTATGAGTATGGAGTAAGTCGCACTCCTTCCTACAGAGTACATGTACATCCACAAACAAAGAGACTGAAATGTTTATTGTTCGTCCTTTTTGCTATCCATCACGCTTGGCTGGCGTTCCATACCAGTCTGCGCCTCGATGATGCGCTCGGTCGTGCCTGGGGCGCGCAGGTAGTCGCCGCGGCCACGCAGGAACCAGAATGCGGTGGCGATGACCATCATGACGCCAAAAACAGCCACGGCGTAGTTCATATCGGCCGGCGCCGGCGCCGGCGAGCCGGGGAAGAGGAAGAAAACGGTGGTGATGGCGCAGTAGACCAGCGAGACCCAGTTGCAGATGGGGCCGGCCACGGAGCCGAGGCGAAAGGTGCCGCCGGGCGGCAAGTGGTGACGGCCGGCAACGAGCAGGGCTGCGATGGGCATGGCGTAGGAGATGGTCAGGGCAATGGTGCTGACGCTGAGGATGGCCTCGAGCACGGTGCTGGAGAAGGTGTAGAGCACGCCGACGAGGCCGACGAGGGCGCCCTGCAGCAGAAGGGCGTTGGCGGGCACGTTCCAGTAGGGGTGGACCTGGGCCCAGCAGCGGCTGTAGGGCAGGCCGCCGTCGCGGGCAAAGCCCCAGGTCATGCGCGAGCCGGTGGTGAGGATGCTGACGCCCTGGCCGAGGCCATTGAAGATGAAGAGGGCCAGCAGGGCGGCGCTGCCGGCGGGGCCGAAGAGGCGGGCGCACAGGTCGACAAAGGGTAGGCCCGTGGGTCCGTCGAGCACGTCGGCGAGATCCTGGATGCAAAAGAGACAGACGACCATAAAGACAAAGCCCGACAACGCACCGAGGGCGACGGCCAGCAGCACAATGCGCGGCATGTTGCGGCGCGGCGCGGGAATCTCCTCGACCATGTGGATGGCGGAGTCGAAGGCGGTCAGGCCGTAGGCTGCCTGCACGAGGCCCATAAACCAGGTGACGCCGTCGCTCCAGCCGGTCTGGTTGATCCAGGCACCAAAGACAAAACGTGCGGGCTGGAAGACGAGTTCGGGGTGGCGCGTGCCGACGCGGATCAGCAGCGCCAGCAAAAAGACGGCAAACAGGCCGACAAAGCACACGCCCACAAAGGTGTTGAAGGCCGGCAGCAGGCGCTCGCGGCGGCACAAGACCAGGTTGGCGACCGTCAGCGCGGCGGTGACACCCAGATAGACCAGGAACTCGACCCAGCCGGTGGCGGCGCCAGGCCAGGCAGGGTCAAAGAGCACCTTGAGCCCGAGCAGGAAGTCGGTCATGAAGGCAATCTGCGACGCGCCAAGCGTCCACCAGCCAAAGGTGTTGATCCAGGCGCAGTAGTAGGAGGCCATGTGGGCAAAGGGATGCTCCTTCCCGGCCGCCGCCGACGACGAAGACAGCAGCCGCGCGACCCAAAAGGCCTGTCCCAGCGCCGTCGGCATGCTGCTGACCAGCTCGCCCAGCGACGCGGCGATGCACAGGTTGCACGCGGCCACCAGCACCAGCCCCCACAGGATAGCCACGGGCCCGCCGTTGGCCAGGCCACTGGCCAGGTCCTGCGCAAACGTCGACCAGGTGCCGAGCACGCAGAAGGCCAGCGACAGCATGCTGACCATGCCGAACTTGCGCGACATGGCTTGCGTGTGGCCGAAGGCGGCCAGGTCGTGTTCATCCTCGATTTCTTGGTCCATGGGGGAAAAGGATGAGATTGAGCTCAATGCATTGTCTCGGCTTGAGACGATGCGAAAGGCAGTCTTCCGGGTATATGTAGGAGAGGAGAGATTCCTGGAGCTGGCAGCTCTCAAATTGCCTATTCTGGCAGCTACAACCAGCTCTGACGATCGTGTGGGTCTCCGGCGTCTCGGCAGGTCTCGCGGCGACTGCTGCCCGGTTCCAGGACGGCGTGCTCTCCGCAGCCTCGGCCAGTATCCATTACCAAATAAGGTACTTTGAAACCTGGGGTAGATTCCTTCCTCCTCAGTTCCTCCTCGTTTGCCTCCGCGGGGTGCAGTGGTGCACACGGTATGACGCTTAACCCGAAACGACTAAAAAGTCCGGTGCTTGCACGACTGCACATGCACACGTTGAACAACGCCTGCTGATCACGCCGTGGATAGCTCGTACGTGAAGATAACAGCGGAGATACCGTCGTGCCTTCTTTACCGGATTGAGCAAGTCCAGGCGATGCTGCAGATAGGGTGTCGCGATGGGGTTGGAGGAAGAAACAGGAAAAGAAAGAAAGAAAAAGAAAAGAAAAAGAAATAGAAGTAACGTTCTACCTACTGATAAAGCTCTCCTATTGCCCCAATCCGCCCCAATCCAGTGGCAATTTATCCTCTTCACCGACAGCTTCCCTCTTGTCACCAACTTGTCACCAACAGCTTCCTCATCCTCACCCTCATCGCAGGTTACTCCTATCAAGTTCCTCCCTCAAGAACTCTCAGCCCAACTCCTCACCTCACCGGCTCTTCCCCCGTATGGACATCTTCGATAACCGCCACAATGACCATCGACACCACTTCAATTGCGGGCTACAACATCTATCGGGACGAGGACACTGGTTCCTCAGCAGTCCCGTCCCATCTGGTGCATCCGCTGGGTAGGTCCCCCTCTCCATCTCCCCATCAGGCTTCCCCCGCTCATGCTCCCAGATCAGCTGTCGATTCATGAAATCGCCGTGGCTGCCAAGGTCATCCGCGCCTACGCGCTGCCCAAACAGCTCAAGTTCAATTGCATCACCCTGCACGAACCCCTCAAGGACGAGTACGTGGCCTTCCGCGCCCGTAAAGGGCCCCGGCCCGCCCGCAAGGCCTTTGCCATTGTCATCGAACAGGGCACTGCCGTGTGCGCCGAGGTCATCGTCAACCTGGCCACCACGCCAGCGACTGTCGAGGTCTGGAAGCCCGTCTTCGACGTCAGCCCGACGCTGACGCTTGAGGATCTGGACATCTGCGAGCGCGTGTGCCGCGCCGACCCGCGCGTCGTCGAGGCCTGTCGCGAGCTGGGCATTGTCGACATGAGCCGCGTCTTCATCGACGCCTGGGCCATCGGCATCGACGAGCGCTGGGGCCACGAGCGCCGCCTGCAGCAGGGCCTGGTCTACTACCGCACGTCGCCCAACGACAACCAGTACGCCCACCCGCTCGACTTCTCCATCGTCGTCGACACCGAGGCCGAGCAGGTGCTGAGCGTCGACATCCGCCGCGTCAACGGTGAGCGCACAGCCGTCCCCCTGGAGCCGCACAACTTCCTACCCGAGTTTGTGCGCGACCAGTACGCGCCTGAAGGCGTGTTGCGGCCCATTGATATCACGCAGCCACAGGGCGTGTCCTTCCGCCTGCGCGGCAACGAGCTGGCCTGGGGCGCCTTCAAGATGCACATTGGCTTTAATTACCGCGAGGGCATCGTGCTGTCGGACGTGCGCGTCGACGACCCGACCACCGGCCGCACGCGCTCGCTCTTCTACCGCATGAGCGTGGTCGAGATGGTGGTGCCGTACGGCGACCCCAGCGGACCGCACCACAAGAAGCACGCCTTTGACGTGGGCGAGTATGGCACCGGTCTGATGACCAACTCGCTGGCGCTGGGCTGCGACTGCAAGGGCGCCATCCACTACCTGGACGCCGTGGTGTCGACGGCGCGCGGCGACGCCGCCGTCATCAAGAACGCCGTGTGCATCCACGAGGAGGACAACGGCCTGCTGTACAAGCACACCGACTATCGCGACGGCACCGTTGTGTCCGCGCGCGACCGCCGCCTCATCATCTCGCAGATCATCACTGCTGCTAACTACGACTACGCCTTCTACCATATCTTCACCCTTGACGGCACCTACAAGCTCGAGGTCAAGCTGACCGGCCAGCTCAACACCACCTGCCTGCACCCGTCCGAGACCGCCGCACCCTACGGCGTCGAGGTGGCGCCCCGCATCAACGCCCACAACCACCAGCATATCTTCTCGCTGCGAATCGACCCGGAGATCGACGGCCCTGCCAACTCCGTCGTCATGACCGACGCCGTGCCCGCCGACGACCCCGTTGGCGCGCCCGGCAACCTGTACGGCAACGCCTTTCTGGCGCGCAAGACGCTGCTGCGCACCGCCAAGGAGGCCGCCACCAGCTACCGCCACGAGACCAGCCGCGCCTGGACCATTGTCAACCCGCGCAGCATCAACGAGACCGCCCACGTGCCGGTCGGCTACAAGATCCTCAACAGCAGCTGTCCGGCCGTGCTGGCCAAGCCCGGCAGCGTCGTGTGGAAGCGCGCTGCCTTTGCGCGCGAGAGCCTCTTCGTTCTGCCCTATCGTGACGGCGAGCGCTACCCGGCCGGCGACTACGTCTGCCAGAGCGACGGCAGCCTTGGCCACCCCCACAACGCCACCCTGGCCGATTGGGTCGAGCGCGACGAGAGCGTCGTCGACACCGACATTGTCTGCTACGTCCAGTTCGGCCTCACCCACTTCCCCCGCTGCGAGGACTACCCCATCATGCCCTGCGAGCCCGTCAGCGTCATGCTGCGCGCCACCAACTTCTTCGACAAGAACCCGGCCCTCTGGGTCCCGCCGACCGTTGTCGCCATCGACAAGACCTCGAAGACCGCCACCTTTGGGCCCGTTTCTGGCGGTGCTGACTGTTGTTCGAACAAGCCGCGGTTGTAGTTACAGGCAGTAGGAGTGCGACACAACCATGGAGGCATAGCGATGGGAGGATGCCGATGAGCACAGGCGGAATTTGGTAGAGGTAGTTGCAAATTTAAATGCATATTAGTCATCCGGAAAGTCACCGAGAACCGGACCACGTGCGATGGCGCCAATGCCAGAAAAGCACCAAATCACAACGACCCGCTTTAAAAATTTCGGGAAGCCCCTCCAACAAGGACAGGAACCACCACAACTGTCCCTGAATGCCCCTCTGCCTCAACGGTTTTATTCGACTTTTTATTTCTGGCTTTAATCTTCGTTTCCCCCAGTCTCTTCTCCTCTTCTCTCCTTCTTCTTCCTACGCCAATTGCCCTTTATCTTTCCGACACCAGTTTCTGCCGCTGTGTGTCTTTTCCCTTTCCGTCGCTGTTCTCTCTCTTCTCACCTTACACCTTTACTTCTTACCCCCCTCCTCAGCATGTCTTCCAACGGAGCAGTGCCAGCGTGGCAGCAGCACGGCGACGGGACGTTTTTGTTCACGGTATGTTCCTGCCCTGCCTTTAATGATGATAATTGATCATCTCTCTAACCTGACAGTCCGAGTCCGTCGGCGAGGGCCACCCCGACAAGATTGCCGACCAGGTCTCGGACGCCATCCTCGATGCCGCCCTGGCCGAGGACCCGCTGTCCAAGGTGGCCTGCGAGACGGCCACCAAGACGGGCATGGTCATGGTCTTTGGCGAGATCACGACCAAGACGCGCATTGACTACCAAAAGGTCGTGCGCGAGACCGTCAAGGGCATCGGCTACGACGACTCCGCCAAGGGCTTCGACTACAAGACGCTCAACCTGCTGGTCGCCATCGAGGAGCAGTCGCCCGACATTGCCCAGGGCCTGCATTACGAAAAGGCCCTCGAGGAGCTCGGCGCCGGCGACCAGGGCATCATGTTCGGCTACGCCACTGACGAGACCCCCGAGCTCTTCCCCTTGACCCTGCTGCTGGCTCACCGCCTCAACGCCGCCCTGGCTGCCGCCCGCCGCGACGGCTCGCTGCCCTGGCTGCGCCCGGACACCAAGACCCAGGTCACCATCGAGTACAAGCACGACGGTGGCGCTGTTGTGCCCCAGCGCGTGCACACCGTCGTCGTGTCGGCCCAGCACGCTGCCGACATCACCACCGAGAAGCTGCGCTCCGAGATCACTGAAAAGATTGTCAAGAAGGTCATTCCAGCCAAGTACCTGGACGAGAACACCGTCTATCATGTGAGCATTTCCCCTTTTCTTCTCTTCTCTTCTCTTCTCTTCTCTTCTCTTCTCTTCCCTTCTCTTCTCTTCTCTTCTCTTCTCTTCTCTTCCCTTCTCTTCTCTTCTCTTCCCTTTTCCCCTATTTTCCCCCATTTTTTCTCTCATCTAACCCAACCCCCAGATTCAACCCTCTGGCCTCTTTGTTATTGGTGGCCCTCAGGGCGACGCCGGCCTGACCGGCCGCAAGATCATTGTCGACACCTACGGCGGCTGGGGCGCGCACGGCGGCGGCGCCTTTTCCGGCAAGGACTTCTCCAAGGTCGACCGCTCGGCCGCGTACCTGGGCCGCTGGATTGCCAAGTCCGTGGTGGCCGCCGGCCTGGCGCGCCGCGCGCTGGTGCAGCTGTCGTACGCCATTGGCGTGGCCGAGCCGCTGTCCCTGTTCATCGAGACCTACGGCACGTCGGACAAGACGTCGGATGAGCTGGTCGAGATTGTGCGCAACAACTTTGACCTGCGGCCGGGCGTCATCGTCAAGGAGCTTGACCTGGCCAAGCCCATCTACCTGCAGACGGCCAAGAACGGCCACTTTGGCACCAACCAGAACTTCTCCTGGGAGAAGCCGAAGCCTCTGAAGTTCTAAGCGCCAATACGAGGCGGGCTTGTGGGAGGCAAGATGAATGAAAGAACACCGAGGAAAATGAACTCTAGAAAGAAAGAAAAAAAACGAAGAAAAACAACAAAAGCAACACCACAAAAAAAAGAACGAAAGAATGGGGGGACGTGAAAGAAACCCCAGAATGGAACAGAAAGGAAAAGGAGGAATCAACTTCCCTTTTTACCCTTCCAAGTCGTTGTTTTTCATCTCTAACTCTCAAACGTTTTCTTTGGATGCCATGACACAGCCTCGCTGTCTTTTCTTTTCTTCCTTCGTCTTGGCGCTCTCCCGATTTCTCTTGCAGAAAAGCATCTTGTTCTTGCTCATGATCAAGCATTGGCGTACGGTTTCAACATACCAGGGTTTTGTTTTCTGTTTTTCACAGTTTTTTCTGCGTCTTTTCTTCAGTTGGACATAGGGTGGATGGAGGGTTGAAGACGTTCTCAAGCGTAGCTTAACAGCGGCCATTTCATAGCTGAGGTATCTTTGACAATGCAAAGGTGACAGTGCCCAACACGAGATCGTCAGGAGACCGCGGTTGTGGAACACAACGCGCGTCCGTCGCCATCCGTGCCTCTGAGCACGTCATGGCCGGCACATGTCCGTGAACTCGCCTCGATATTAACCGCCTTCCTATGGTACAAGAATGAGAGCAAAATGAAATCCAAAAAGCAAAGGAAAGCGTCCCGCTGGCCCCCAAATGCACAAGACAAGAAGAAGAAAGGAAGAACAAAGCCCACGACCGGACACGACAGGACACAACACGACCGATGCACTACAGCACCACCGCCAGCTCCGGCCGGTCCACGCGGTCCTCGTCCAGGTCCGGGTAGTACGGCACCATGGCGTCGGCCGCGCCAATGTAGCAGTCGGACAGCACGCGCCAGTAGATGGCACGCACCTTGCGCGCCGGGTGGAAGAGCCCGGCCCAGACGTAGTTGAGCACCAAGCCCGGCCCGACGGCCACGCGGATGGCCTCGACGGCCTCCACGATGCGGTCGATCACGTGCGGGCTCGTCTCGAACAGGTTGGGGTAGAGCAGGTTGAGCAGGTGCACCATGGCGTCCTCGCAGCCAAGGCCCACGACGCCGAGGGCAATGTGCTTGACCACGGACGCCGCCGTCTGCCGGTGCACCTGGTCGCGGTCGATGAGCGCGTCCTCGAGCAGCGGCGTGACGGCATAGACATAGTCCTTGGCCATCTCGCCAATGTACTCGAAGAGGAAGGACAGCGACTTGAGCACGCCGTTCTGCACGTTCAGCTCCGGCACGCGATACTCGTTCATCAGCGCCGGCAGCACCGTAAAGGGCGCGCACGTCTCTGCCACGATGCCAATGGCCACCGCCGTGTTGACGCGCGACTGCCGCTCCTGCACGCGCAGGTTGTTGAGCAGCGTCGCCAGCACGTCCTGCGGGCCAATGGCCTTGGCAATGAAGCCAAACGTGTTGTTGGCTGCGCGCCGGATGCCCTTCTTGTGTGCCTTGAGCATGTCGAGCAGCTCGAAGCAGATGCGCATCCACTCGCGCGCGTTCACGCTCTCTGGCCCGCGATCGGCAATGCGGCCCACCAGGTCGATCGTGTTCTCCTGCACCTTCTCGTGTCGGTTGCGCAGGATTGGCGTCAGCCGCGGCAGCAGGTCCTTGATCGGCGGCTGCATCTGGCTGATGCCCACCACCGTCACGATCGACCGCAGCGCCCCCAGGATCGAGCCCAGCACCTCCGGGTACTCCTCGCCCAGGTACTCGTACAGCACCACACCCAGCTTGCCCATCAGCGCGTCCTCGCCGCACTGCTGCATCACCATGGCGATGCGCGAGATCAGGTCCGCCGCCTGCTGCCGCACCGTCGCCGACTTGTTGTTGAGCCGCCACAGGATCGTGCTGACAATCTGCGGCAGGTACGGCTTGCAGCGCTCGCCCAGCGCGTTGACCACCGACCCGAAGCCGTTGAGCATCACGACGTCCTCCACCGACTGCTCCTGGAACGCGTGCAGGATCCCGTCCACCAGTCGCTCCTCCAGCCGCTCGCCAATGTCCGCCGCCCCCAGCGACGACACCAGCTTCTCCACCGTCTCCACCGTCATGCGCCGGTACGACTCGCTCTCGTCCTTGAGGTGCCCCACGATGCGCTCCAGAATCTCGCTGACGCCCACCTTCTGCCCGAGGTCCACCGTCGTCTCCACCACCTGCCGGTAGTTGCGCTTGTCCAGCGCCATGCGCCGCACCCAGAAGCCTTTGAAAAATTCGTCCAGCACGTGCTCCTTGAGGTAGCCCGCCGTCACGCCCTCCGTGCTCGCGCACTGCGACACCACCTTGAGCACCACCTTCTTCATCTCCTCGTCCGGCGACGAGAACTCGCGCAACAGAATCTCCATAATCTGGCTTGTGTAGTAGTTGGCGTACTCCTCGTCCATCAGCGGGATAATGTAGCCCACCGCCTTCAGGAAGCCCGCCAGCCCCTTGCCCCGCTGCTTGCGCGCGCCTGTCCACAGGGGGTTCAGGATGTCGTCGAAGCTCTCGATGCCGTATGGGTTCGACGCCTCTGCCAGCGCTGCTATCGCCAGGCTCGTCACTGTCCGCACCTTCGTCTGCTCGTCGTTGAGGCACGGCGCGATGCAGTCCACCAGCCGCTTCAGGTACGGCAGGATGGCGCAGCCCATCAGGATCGGGATCTGCTGCACAATCTTCACGCCCGTGTGTCGCGCCTGCCACGACTTCTTGCTGCGGCACACTGCCTGCAGGAATGGCAGCAACGCCGGTATTCCCAGCGCCGACGCCACCACCGCAAAAGCGCGCGCCGTCGTGTTACGCACGTATTCGTCGACGTGGTCAATGTCTGGCCGCATGGTGCTGATCATCGTGGCCAGGCCCGCCGCCTTGCTCAGGTTGGAGATGATCTCGCTGCCCTCCACGCGCGCGTAGTAGTCTTGGTCGATCAGCAGCGGCTCGATGACCACCAGGATCTTGTGCACGTACGGCCGCACCATGTCGTCCAGCTTGTATAGGATGCGGTCGATCACCTTGACCAGCAGATGCCGCTCCTGATCCTCCAGCGACTTCTCCATCAGCAGCGGCAGGATCTGGTTGAAGAGCGGGCCCGCACCAAAGTTGCGCGCGTTGTCCGTCAGCTGCCGCAGTGCTGCCTTGCGCATCGGTGGCGTGCCGTTCTTGACCCGCAGCAGCAGCCGCATGATCTTGCGCTCCTTGAGCTCATCCACGCTCAGCGTGTCCTCGTCAGCCCCGTCCGACAGCTTGCCGAAATACGCCATGTCCTCCGGTTTCAGAAACTGTAGGTCATACATGCCAGGGATCACGTTCGGCAGTGGCTGGCCCGACATGCGCCCGCTGTCGGGGTCTTGCATGGTAAAGCCCGAAGCCGGTGTCGGAGTCTGCACGACCCTGTGCGTAGGTGCGTTTGTCGGTGCATAGCCCGGTGGGGGTTCCAGGACCTTGTAACCGTCCTCGGGGCCGGGTAGCATCTGGTCCAGCTCTTCATCGCTGATGGGGGCGTTGCGGCCCGCCGGATCGTTGCCAAAGGTGGGCCGCGCGGGCAGCGCAGCCACACCGTTGCCCAGCTGGGACGGGTGTACCGGTGTGGCGAGGCCTTGGTTGCCGATGGGCGTCGCGGCCGGCGGAGCTTGGTCCCAGCGAGAGCGTTTTTTAGCTGCGAGCTCTGTCCCTGGGGCTCCCTCGACAGCCGGCGCCTGGTCCCAGCGCGAGCGTTTCTTCGGCTCGGATTCGGGCTGCGTTGTGCTACTCTCCTCCCGTTTGGTGTCATCCGGTGCTGCCACGTCCCAGCGCTTCTTGCGCTTGCGGCCAACGGCCGACTCCGTCGACCCGGCCTCGTCGTTCTCCTTGTCAGGGTGGTAGGTGAGGGCGGCTTGGTGCTCAACCACCATGGCATCATCGTCGGCGCCACCGCTGGCATCTTCACGACGCTTCGCCTCGACGGCGCGCCGCACACGCTCCTCCTCGCGCTCCAGCTCGCGGCGCTCCATGATGTCGCGGTAGCTTTCGCCCTCTGTGTCGGTGGAGGATTTGGCAGCCGCGGCGCCAGCGTTCCGGTTGGCAGCAAAGGGGTCGGCGCGGGTGGGTGTCAGTACGCGATCAAAGCGGCGCTTTTGGTAGGCGGTCTCGCGGTCGGCGATGCGGTTGCTGCGCTCGCGATTGGCGAGGATGTCCTCCTCTTCGACGCCTTCGCCGCGGGAAAACTCGTCAATCTGCGAACGTGTTGCCGTGTACTGGCCAACCAGCCGGCGCGAAGAGTCACCGCCACTGCCGTTGAGGCCGTCTACAGCATCGTCTTCGTTGTCGATACCGCTGCTGCCAGCCGGTAGCGACCGGTGGTAGCCTTCGAAGCGGTCATCGCCATTGTTGTCGCCGTCGTATAAGTCGCCATCGGTCATGCGTGCTTTCCTGTTCGACGACACGTCTACTGTTCGCTGGCCGGCGCTGCCACCCTTCTTCTTGGCTGCGGCCACGTTCCGCTCCTGTTGCAGCTTCTTGATCTGGTCGAAGTCGGCGTCCGACATGATGAAGAGCGAGCGAAGTTTCGGGGGTGATTCGTTTACCGGGTTAGCTTTATGTGTTCATCCTTCGACCGTCGCGTTTCCGCAGCATCGGGCACGTGTACTGTTGTCGATGATCGGTGCGCGGTCGTGGCGTAGGATGGGACGTTGAACATGTATGTGAAGTTGCTTCGCTTTGCTCTTAGAAAAATTTCCTCGCGACTTTTGGTGTGGCAAAAGCGCTGTGCCTTGTTATGTAATCAACCCATACGGTCACGTGTCCTGCTGGACTTCCTCGCTGGCATCGCGGTCTTCAGGCGGCGCACATCACTGTTGTTGCCCAAGGAATCTAAGCAGCCTTGAAGATCTGTAATACGTGGAGGAGAGCAAATTGCGATTCAAGCCCAAGTTAGAGAAACCAGGAGCAATTCCGTCCGTATATTATCGAGCATCTTCCCTTCCTGTGCATCAACTTTTGTTTACTGTTGAGCGGCGACAACACGTCGATCCTTTTCCGCTACGGCATACGTTTCGTCGAGGATAGCAGTATTGCCCAATTTGCCACCCCTCGATGTCGGCTGGCTGCACATGAGGGCGTCTTGACGCAAGTTGCTGGCACCACCGGGTGATGATGTCGCGATGGAGGGCAGAAGTCGACGGAGGAAGTTGCGTGTAAACAAGGAAGTTGCGTGTAAACAAGGAAGTTACGCGTAAGCAGAGGAAGTTGCGTGTAGAAAAAGTCGCGTGTAGAGGACGTTGCATGTATGAAGAGAGGAAGTTGCGTGCAGACAGTAATATGACAATCGGCAGTCACCTCTTTCTTTGACACGATCGAGACGGCAAGGGCGTTTGTTGGGACTAGGCCCCATTTTGAATTGCAGCTACTCAAGGCGCCTTGTCGATTGGATGCTCTTGAACGCAACTGCCCAGCTCATATGCATGTCTTACCTTTGCTGCATCCGCAGGCCCCTGCCTCCTGGCCATGGCCAGCCTCCCCCAACAGCACATCTGGTGGGTAAACGACGTTCAGAGTGGACCTTGTCCTCTGCAAAAGTCGAGCATCCTACTTCGTAGCGTCAGACACGCCCTGTCCTTTACCGCATTTTCTTCATCTCCTATCTCTCTCTTTCTCTCGCTCGCTCTCTCCTTCGACTCTCTTTTTCTCTGTCGCCCAAATGGATACACTCATCGACGTCACGTTGTGCCTCGCCCGCTGCGGCGGCCGTCCCGACGTCGACGACATGCCTTCCCGCCAGATGCTCAACTCCATCGTCAGCAACGCCAACAGCGCTGGCTTCGGCGACGACACCGACTTCGTCACGCCGCCTCCGCGTGTATACGTCCAGGGCGAGAAACCGGCCCCGTCTTACGACAACGACGACGACGAGGACGAAGGAGCTGGAAGCAGCAGCAGCCGTCCCCGCCGGCGTACGCGCGACTCGCCAACAGCCCCCGCTGCCGTGGCCCGCCGTATCGTCGACCTGCTGCTGGCCGACGAGCTGCTACAGGGCAATGTCGTCGTTACCGTCGCCGCCGCCTCGGATGATTTGCAGTGTACCCCGTGCGCCACTGTCTCTGCCCCAGCCAACAACACTCCGGCCTGGCGCGAGGCCGTCACCACGGCCGTGCTCGAGCACCTCGTCGAGCGGCTACGACCGCTAGTTGCTACTGCAGTTGCTGCTGCTGCTCCGGCTCACGAGCGGTGTGACACTAGCGCTTCAGGTCACGCTCATGCCCACGCCAACAACATCCGCACCGTCTGCGCCGTCGCGCTGACCGCCTTTGGCTGGCCCGCCGACGCGCCGCAGCTGGTGACACGGTTGGCATATGCGGCGGCCGTGGCCGTGGCCACACAACGGCTGCCGGCGGACATGCTGGCAGCGGTAGGCTTTGCCGTGGGTGGCAAGGCAGACGACGACCGAGTTGACCGCGACGACCACGACCACGACGATCACGAACATGACGATGCCCCCGTTCCCGCCTCGGTGGCCGCGCGCCTGCAGACGCGGTACATGGGTGCCGTGCGCAGCGGCGCGTGGGCGGCGTATTTTGCGCTCTTGGCGGACATGGACAAGAAGTTGCTGGACGACAAGGTAGGGGATGCCGAGGCGGTCGAGGGACCGAAGGCCTCACCTTGATAATGTCTAGGTAGCTCCCAGAATTGTCGAGACGACTTCTCCAAGACCATAGATATGAGTTGGGATGACCTCGCTCAGACCAGTTTTTTAATTTGAAACGTTATCACGACAAAGGTTCAACCAAACAAAGGTAGTAGTTGAACACATTAAGGTATCGTAAGCTAGCTAAAAGACACATAGCAAAAGACAGAAGAGAAATGTTAGAGCTCGCAAAAGAGCTTGTCGTTTGCCCGACAACTGCGCTCTGCCGCTTTGTCGGGACGTTCATCCCCTTCTTCCTCCTCAGTCCCCTCCTCCCCGGGTATAGATTCCATCATTACGTTCTCGTGAAACGTCTTTCCTCCCCGCTTGCTGCCCTGTTTGCCTTCCCCTCCAGTAAAACACTCGCATAAGAACGCCGATGACCGACATGTCCGGAAATCCATGTTGAAAATACAAAAAAAATCGTCGGGGTATGATAAACGCCGGCCCAAAATGCTCCTTTTCCTCTCTCCTTTCCCTGCACGGTGAAACACTGGTAACGCCAATGTAACGGTGGCCGTGGCTCATGATAAACCAGCAGAAATGCAGATTGCAGGACGCTTCCTCACACGTGTGGCGCGCCGGGTCGTGGCCGGCCAAGAGACTCTAGGAGCTCTTGTGGCGGAATGTGCGACGTTGCCGTGTAGGCAGTGGGCGCGTGCACGTACCCTTGCCGCTTCTTGCGAAGCCGGTCAAGCAGCAGGCCCGCCGCCACGATAATAAGCATCAGCCCAAGCGATATGGCTAGGCCAATCAGCACAATGCCCACCAGGGGTAAGCGGCCACCCTTGCGCGCGGTGAAGAAGTTGCTGTTTTCCACAAAGATGCTGGCAATGCTGCCAGAATCGCTGCCATCTGAGTTGGTTGTCAGCGCGAACGGCTCAAATGTCTTGCCGTTGAACACTGCCGCTGCTGCCGTGCCGAACCCGGGGATCACGATCGAGCCCGTCAACATCAGCACCTGACTGCTCTCCAGAAGCGCCGTCGAGTCGTGTTTGGACGTCACCGAGAATACCTGCAGGCTGCGCACGTTGGTACCTGATGATAGCGTCGTCCCGCTGGCGCCAAAGGCGTCTGTCCACGTCTTGCCGTTGTATTTCATCAGGAACAAGGAACCGTTCTTGGCTGTGCCGGCCACCCAGACCTGGCTGCCATCACTGGAGCCGAGCGCCAAAAGGTCGACTGACCCGGGTATTGTGTCGGTACCGCCTGCAAAGGTGTCCCACACATTGTTGCCTGCATCGTACTTGGCCAGGGCAGTCGACACAGTGTTGTTGACGATGAGACTGCCGCCGGCAAGAAGCGTCGAGCCGGTCGTCCACAGAAGAGCATTGACTTTGCTTGTGCCCAGGTTTGTGCCCGGCCTATTCCACTGGCCAGCCGTCGTACTGAAGTAACACACACCAGGGCAGCCGAGAGACCCAGCAGACGCGAACGAACCGCCGACGTAGACATCACTCGTACTCGGTCGCACCTTGATCGCCGTGACGCTCGCACCGCCGCCGGACAGTGCCGGTGGTTGTGTGTTGAAGTTGTTCGTGGCAATGTTGTATGAAACCAGGCCATTGATCGTGGCACCGTTGACCGTGCCCGTCACGTTGCCGCCTGCAAAGAGCGTGTTGCCGGTCACGGCAAGAGCCACAAAGGTCGAGTTATCTGCAATGCTGCCACCCAGGCCCGTCGTAACGCCGTTATTTTTGTTGTCGATGATCAGCAGGTTCTGGATCAGGTTGCCGCTCGTCGAATTGGCGGTGAAGTGGCCCCCAATGATTGTCTTGTTCCGGCCATTTGTCGTGTCAAAAACACCAGTAATAACACCCGCAATCGACGTCCCGACGAGAGTATCCCGCTTGCGTGCCGCGGGCGCTGTGGACGTCGAAGACGGCAAAATGTCTATACCAAGCGAACCGACACCGCCAGACGACAATGTTGCTGCGCCGTTGCTGCCAACCTGTGCAAACGAAAGAGAGCCACCGTATAGAGCGCTAGCACCTGGTACACTGAGCAGAGACGACAGCAGGACGCCGTCGACAGACTCGACGCTGCCATTGACGTTCTGCAGCCAGTTGTTTTTCGAGGGGACCCATACTGCGAAGCCATCCACAGCAACGGCCGGGTTGTCGTTGTAGGCCAGCAGCTGACGAAACCCTCCGGTAAAGGCGACGACGACCTCTGGCGTTTTGCTAGTGGTAATGTTCATGGTCATTGGGACAACCCGCATCACAGGACCGTCAACGCCTGCGCCGAGTGGGCTCCATGTGTTCTTCGACGTATCGTACACGGCCACGCGGTTGAGATTGGTAACAGAACGGCTCTGGGTGGCTGTGAATGTGCCGCCAACGAAGAGGTTGGTGCCATTCAAAAACATGGAGGAGACACCGCCGTTCAGGCTGCCTCCGGAAAGTTGCTCAACGTTGGACGCCTTGCTGTCGACAGACACAATGTTGCTAGCTGTGCTGGAAGTGAAGTTGCCGCCAATGTACGTGATAGCGCCGCCCGTGGCAAGGCAGCTGACACCAGAGGACGAAGAAAAGGTCGAGCCGAGCGCGTCAAACGTCGATGCGGAAAAGTCGCTGGTATTAACAGTCGACGATGTTGGGTCGTACTCGAAGAGGCCGTTCAGTCCTCCTGTAGAATTGAGCAGGCTGAAGCCTACACGCTGGGCAACAATAGTCATAGTGCGGAGAGACTGGCCGTTTAGCGGTGTCAGGGTAACCGTGGGGCGAAAAGAGCCGCTGGGTGCGTCGACAGAGCCAAAGTAGATCTGGTCGTACTTGTCAAAGTTGTTTGTCTGAAACAGTTGGACAGATGTCGGCTCTCGGCCGGCCACCATGGACACAGTGATGTTCACCCGCCCACGAGTGGAGCAGGTGCCATCTTGCACGCAGCCCGGTGTATACATGTTGACAGTGTAGTTGCCAGACTGGCTAATGTCAGGCGAAAAGACGATGGAAGCGGACGAGGAAGAAATGGGCGAGGTCAGCTCGGCTGTGAGGTATTGGGCGCTGCTCTGCAGGGACGGCGACACGGTCCACGGGCCCGTTTTTGTGGACAAGGAGACTTTAGATGCCGAAACGGCGCACGTCGGTTCGTTAAAATCGTTGATGGCGTAGGCAAAAATGTCGTTTTCAAAGAGCTCGAGACCGTCCAGACCACCGCCCGAGCCAAACCAGTCGGAGATATCGATCCGGAAAGCATCCATGCCGACCTTGTTCACAAAGTGGAAGTCCTGGAACAGCACATTTGTGCTGTGACTTAGCGGGCACTGGTTCGTGCAGCTCGCATTCGCTCCCGTGTCCGGGTCAATGTATGTAAAGTTCATGAGCCCGTTGAGTGGCAGGGCGGTCATCCGGAAGGTCTTGGTGCCGCGGCCATTTTGGTGGGTGTTCCAGAGGCGGAGCTTGCTTGGCTGGAAGCCAAAGCCGAATGTGGCCTGCCAGCTTCCGGGAGTGTTATCCTGCAGCAGCCAGGTATTTCCCGCACCATCTGTGCCGCTCGTCTTGCAAACAATGTTGTTTGGGTCGGAGAAGCCGGTTGTTGAGGACGAGCCGGTGGTGGTGATGTTCGCGGTCGACAGGTTGATGACCTGCTCGTCCTGGCGAGTGGGTGTGCTCGCGTTTCCCAGACCGGTGAATGTGCCACCAAAGACGATGTTGCCATTGGCGGCCTTGGCGATGGACGAGACAGGCCCGTTGAAGCCAGCAAACGGCAGTGCAGTCCAACCAGAGGCGGCATCCCAGCGAATGGCATTGGTGGAGTTGGGGCCGATAAAGCTGCCACCGACAAAAACGGAGTTACGATCTTGGTCGCAGAAGACAGCGTGGACCTGGCCAGAGAGGCCAGGGAGCGGAGTGACGTGGGAGGTATTGGGGTTGAAGAGGGCAATGGCCGTCGCTTGCTGGCCGCCGAGGCTCGTAAAATTGCCGCCAAGGACGACGCCGGCACTGGTGCCATTGCCTTGGACAAAGTTGCACATGGACATGATGGACGCGTCGGTGGAGAGGATCGTTGCGAAGGCGCTGTTTGGTAGTCGAGCGAGGAGGCCATTGCTGCCGTTGGCGTTGTTCTGGCTCTGCTCGTTAAACTGGAAGAGGGAGACGCCGGTAAAATTGCCAACAATGCCAACGCTGCCGAGACTGCTGAAATCAACGTTGGATGCAGCCGCCGGGGTGAATTTAAACGCGTCCACCGGTGACGAGACAATCGTTGTGAGGGCGAGAAGAGAGGTGATCGTGCTAGCGGAAGAGGGTGAGGAGCGTCGCCGCACGGATAGGTCGTCCGTGGCGGCGCCACGCCGCCGCCATAGAGATATTCGCATGATGTAGGATTCCCGTATAGCCGCTGCCGTTACTGTTGTCGCGAGGACAAGGTTTCGGAACGTGGCGTCAAGGAGATGAGACCTGAGGCGTTCTCGTTTTGCGTGGCTTTCGCTATGAAGACATCATTGGCGGATGGGGAGGGAAAAGACGTAAGGCGAGTCGCGAACTGTTGGATTTCCGACAGATTTGCAGGCGAAGAGGCGAAGAAAGGAGCGGAAGGACGGTCTATGGACGAGGACCTGAAGGCAGAGAAAAAGGGAAAGTAAATGTGCAAAAGGAATGACAATGCAGTTGGCTGTTGCAGAGGACAAAAAGGAGAGGCGCGGTGCAGTGAAGCTGCACTCGTCAAAGAAGTCAATCGACAAGACGAAAAAAGGCGAAAACGAAGACGTGAAGTGAAGAAGAGCTGATGAGATAGAAAGGATATGAAGGAAGGAAAGAAAGTGGATGCTGCGAAAGCTGTGACGGCGAGAAATGGCTGGAAGAAGATTCGAAGAGGAAGGAAATGTCGAGGAAGGCGCGCCTTGAGATAAAAAGGAAATTGGTGGGGCTTGGCCGTCGCAACGGGAAGGAACAGCGTTCAAAAGTGGGCTGGCTGGCCTCACGATGGTCAAAGCTCTGGCTGTTCACACGGCGGTGAGGAAGGAAGAAGAAAACGGGGACGGGAAACAAGAAGAAGACCTTTTAGGGGAGAGAGGGGTGGTACAAGAAGAGGCGTACGATGATCACGGAGCACTGAGTCAACTGAGTGAGTGCGTGGCTGGGCTTTGGAGATGCCAAAAAACACATGTACATTTCTTAGAAGTACTCCGTAGAGACAAACGTCAGGAAAGAACCACAGGGAACAGAAGTTGGGCGATGATCGTAACGGAAACCAGGGCTGAGCACTGTAAAAATAAAAATAAAATCAAGTAAATAGCGGCTCGTTTCGCGTATCCCCCTTTATGAGAAAATAACGGAGGACAGGTCCCGCTTCGTTGCCGTGCCAGCCAATGACGGCACGCGAAGACAGGCACAGGTACCTGTCGCTAAACCGGGTTTGGACAAGTGGCAGAGATCCGGACACTGCCCCTGACAAGAACGGAAGGAGACAGTGAGCTTAATCCATGGCTCTGCGCGACAGAGGAAGACGTTTGGATTCGCAGATGTGAATTCTTCTTCTTCCGGGTTTGTACAATCGACAATCGAGAGAAGCCGTGGGTTTGTATCTACGGTTGTTTCGGCGGTCCTTGTGAGAAGGACGACAGATTGACGGGAAACAGGCAGAAGCGAGTCTTTGCAGCAATCGCAGGCGCGTGACCACGTCGAAAACGAAAAGGTGTGAGGAAAATGCACGCGTGCACGACGCTGAGTCGATCGTGCAGAGTTCTGGTTGTTCCTCCGTAAGTGTCTGGTGATGGTTCGCCTCCTGTCTCTCCGTGCGTTGCGCAGCAGGTCGCATTTGGCCCCTGAACGGCATCCCGGCGCCATCTGATTTTGGGAGGAGAAAAAAGACCAGGAAGAGACAGAGACACACGGACAACACAACACACAGACAATCCAAGCAGGCTGCAAGGGGTGCACAAGGCGTCGCACAGGTGTGCGGTGTTGCGGATCGTGAGATGAGATGGCTACAGACGAATGGGCAGCTGCGACGTTGAGCGCGGCGAGAAGCTGTCCGGACGGAGGACTGCGTCCGTCGTACGAAAAAATAGGCCTCACACGATCACAAAGACAGGGTCGCAGTGGCTGGCGTTCACGTCAGAGAAGCCAGGCCGAAACCGGTCGAGGAAATCAGGGGCAGAAGGAGACAAGTTGAACCCAGTTGAGGACACAAAGTGACGACTGAGTGAAGACGGAGAGAGTTTGCTTTCGACAGGAACAGTTGCCAGCTTCGACTGCTTCATTTCCAGCCGCCTTCTCGAACGCAGGGGACAGGAGCCGACTGGAGCCGCACTGATGCAATTTGGACCTGCAGTAGTGAACGGAGTCTGCCGTCTGCAGGGGTTACTGAGTTTATTTTCCTCCGAACGGCGTATTCGTCACCTGCATTCCGTCGACACATTCCAGCACTTTGTCTACAAACAAGACGGCAGAACGTAAACAATCTGTCCCCTCCAATCTGTCCCCTCCATTCCTCGCGTCGTCCTTCCGAACGCTGTCCGTTTTGCTCCGTTTTACCTCCCATCAAAAGTGTCCTCCTTTCTATCAATAGCCTGGAAGGATGTGAGCAACTGTCTCTTTGTTTCGGCATCGCCCTTGAAGCATCATATGTGCATCGTGTTAAAGCAAACCACCCAGCAGTCGCCGTCGCTGTCACTGTCGCCATCGTCGTTACCAGGCTGTCTCTTGAAGAGACTGGCAGGTGCACGCGAAGTCTACTCCGTCCCCCTTCACGCGCATCCGGCGTCGATCGGCTGGTCGGGAGAATCAGAAAATGGTCGACACGTTTATGCCATGCGTTTTGAAATGCAGCCCAAGAGGGCACTCTGAACGATACACAGCTTCCGAGTTCCTGGAAAGTATTCTTGACGCGGAGAGTTGTTTGTTTCGTCCCAGTCCAAAAAACCACATCTCTTGGTCCTTTTCTCTCTTTACAAATGACTGCCTCACCATGGCTTGTCGTGCCGTGTTGCTCGCACACAAACGAACCCCAGGATCTGACGCACGCCCAGCCGCTGCGCGTTCGTGGTCCCCGGCGTCAATCACACCTCCACTCCGCCAGACACGTTTGCAGGATGTCGCAAACAGAGAGAGCAACGAGTACGGCACAGGATTCACAAAAGATTCCTGGACAGCGGCCAGAAGAAAGTGAAAACAGTGGCGAAGGATTAGCATCTTCCCTTTTTGCCTAATCTCTTGGGCAAAACAGTTCCTCCAGAGGGATGGTAGTCCCGGTTCGCTGAACAAAGATCTCTCGCATCATGATGGGAAAACGAAGAAACGGGGATGCAGATAAACAACGAAACAGAGATAGAGGAGGAGTCGACAATAAGAAGAGACTTTGATATCAACGTCATCTCCTCTCCTGCTCCCTCGTCTCCTCTCTCCCCTCCCCTCGCCCTTCCTCTTTCCCCAACCCACAGACCCTGCCGTCAGACAAGCTTCAAACAAGACATACCAGACGACGAACAGACAGCATCTCGGCAGTCTGGCCGAGCACGGCTTCGTCCGCCCCGGGGAGACTACCAAGCTTTTTCTGCCCGCACCTGTCCCGATCCCACCCCCTGCATCTCCCCACACTCGCTATCTCGATGCAGAGATGCTCGGCGCACGTCGTCCGCAGACGTCTCCAGTCCAGAATCGTCTTCCTCTCGTTGGCGTCTTCGCTTCGTTCATGCGTCTGCCCGTCTGACCTACACCTTGCATCCTCCTCGAAGTGGCCTCGTTTCACGTCTCGACCGATTGTGTTCGTTCTTCCCTTCCACAAAGCTTCTCCCATCGCACGGCCTTGCCCCTGGCTGTCTCGTACGGCAGCTCTCCCGGCCAGTCACGTCATGAACAAGGGGTCCGCTGCATGTTGAAAAGTCCATGACGTTGTCTGTTTCCGGTATCCGGTTTCCGAAATAAGAGAAACTACGCAAGATGAGTCGCCTCTGGCACATGATAAGGAGTAGTTGAATTACAGAGAAAACAGTAAAATGCTGTAAAGAAAACACGTATGAGAACTCTATTATTGCAAAACAGCGGTAAAAAGAGGAAAATGAAATCATCTCATCGTCTGCGTCGTGCACTTTTCTGTCTTTCGTCTCGTCTTTCATCAAGGTCGTAAGACGTTTCGGCCCACGTACTGCCTCCCATCCCTCACCTCCGGTGACCCGGCAGCGGCCCTTTGCCCCAGCCGGTCTGTGACTTGTTGGCGTTGCTGCTGCTGCTGCTGCTGCTGCTGCTCGGCAATGCAGATGCGCCCGGCGGCGTCGCCGGGCCTGCTCTGCTCCCGGGTGGCGTTACTGGCGTGGTCGTTGGCTTTGCACTCGCACCCGGGGGTGTCACCGGCCCAGTCTTGGCCGTCGAGCTGCTGGTCGTGCTCCCTGACGACGGTGGAGAGGGTGCTGCTGCTGCAGACTTTGCTGTTGTCGATGAAGCTGCTGCTGCCGACGCTCCACCAGATGTTGCCGCTGCCGCTCCCGACGCTGCATCCGTCGCCGCCATGCGGGTCTTGTACTCGCGCGGCGTCTCGATCTCGCCGGCCTTGACGTCGGTGCCGCCCGAGGCTAGCTTGCCCGGCCCGCCGGACCACAGCCCGCGCTTGCGCGCCTTGGCCTTTGCCTCGGCCACGCGGTACTGCGCCTCGCGGCCGCCAAACTCGGCGCCCGTCTTGGCCTCGTAGCACGTGGCCAGCCCGCGCTTGAGCATCTCCAGGCCCACGTCGCGCTTGAAGAAGACGAAGCGTCGCACCACCACCCGCGCCACCACACGCTCGTACTGGTCGCGCCGGTACAGATACGCCCGGACGCGCCGGCCCAGCAGGTAGTTCGTCAGAAAGTCCAGCGCCTCGCCCGAGTACGGCTGCGCCGGACGTCCAAAGTGCGCACCTTCGGGGGCGTCGACGCCGGCAATGCGAACAGGAATCTGGCGGTTAGTGGGCGTGGAGAGAAAGAGAGGGGGAGGGAGGACATACTGTCTGCCCCTTGAGGTCCTTGCGATAGGACGGCACCTTGCGCATCCACCCCCAGCCAGCCAGCCGCCCGCCCGGCGTATGGAACAGGTGAAAGTTGTCGCCGTCGCCGACGCTGGTAACCTTGCCCAGCAGGCTGCGCCGCCGGAAGAAGCGCGGCTGGATGTGGTTGGTGCCCGGGATGCGCCGCAGGTACGAGCGGTAGAAGGCCGAGAAGCCCAGCGCCGCGGCCACAGCCAGCGCCGGTGGTACCCAGGTCCGCGGGTCCTTGTATTGTTCCCAGTCTGTCTTGTTGAGCGAGTCCGTCCAGGAGACGAACTGCTTGACGGGCGGGAAGGACGCGAGACCAGAGGAGGACGACGAGGCAGACGAAGGGGAAGACGCCGATGTCTCAGCCGCCGCTGAAGATTCGGCCTTGCCGTCGTTCCGCCGGCCGGGCCATGAGGGCCACCCCATTATGGCGGTGGAGGGAGGAGGAGGGGGAGAGGCGGATAGGTGGGTGTTGAAAAAGGCGAGGAAGCCGTCAATTGACTCTTTGTTCGCGGGCTTGTCGTCGACAATGGAGGGAGTTCGGAATCGGCACTACAGCGGTAATAAAGAGCGGGAGGGCAATTTTTTTGCTCGCTGCCCGCCAAAAAATTCTGGCTACCAAACAGCGATAAGAATTAGCGCTGAACCACCAGCGGGGAACCCGCCACCGACTTTAAGTGACTACCTTGCACCGAGAAGATGGAGAGAACTGGTCGCCCGCTTAATTCATCTTAAAATACGCTGCCGGCAGACGACGACATGCCAATGGTCCTTGAAATCGCAGTGTATTTGGTCACAGAGACAGAGTACGACTTGAAAACTCTGAAGCAGCCCAATGTACTGAACGCGGGCTGCATGTAAGATGCAGGTCGGCAGCACAGCACTGCTGGTTACCAGCACCAAGTACCCAGCATTCGGACCGGTATCGTTTCTGTCCCTGGTGCACCCAACCGCTTTTGTCTTTGCCACCTCGTCGTCCCTTATGCTCCTTGAACCTTGAACGTACGCCCGCTCGCCGTCTTGCGCTCCTTCTCGTCGCTGTCGGGCCGGGCTCGCCGCAGAACTAGAACAAGTTAGCACGTGGCATCCTAGAAAGACGCTCCTCCCCCGTCTGCTCTTGCTATACTCACCCTGCAGGAAGTCGGCTGTCCGCCTCCGCATGCGCGAGTGGATGTACGCCTTGGACGCCTTGATGTGGTAGTGGAAGTAATCCCGGAACGTCTGGATGTGCGAGATCACCTCGGGCATGCGCTGGGGCGTCAGGTGCCGCGGGAACAGCACAAACGTCACGTAGCCAACCTCGCCGCCGACACTGCCGCTGTTTCCGTTGCCCCCTGCGCCAAAGCGCACCCCCTGCACGCCTTGCAACTCGAGCGGCGGGTCGTTGCGGAAGAGCACCTGCGGCGCGTTCTGGATGGCGCGGCGGCGCGCGTCCACAAACTCCTGGATAAACACCTTGCCGAACACGCGGTCCGTCTCTTCGCGGAACACGGTGCTGAAGATCACGGTGACGCGGTCGTGGCTGGCCTTGACGTAGATCGACTCCTCTTCGCGGTAGTGGATGGCCATCACCTCGCCGCCCTCGCGCACGCCCTGCGGCGCCTCCTCCGACGTGTACTTTGACGCCACCTCCTTGAGCCGGTAGTACTCGGCAAACGCTGCCTCAAACGGCGCCGCCATGATGTTGCGCTTCAGCAGCGCGATCTTGCGTACCAGCTCCTCACGCTCCTCCGCCGCCGCCGGCAGCTGCTCCAGGTCCACGACAATGGAAAACTGGAAGCCCGGCTCCGGAGCCACAATGTACGGCCCGTACTCGCGCTGCAGGACGTCCTGTGCGCCGTACTTGACCAAGTCGTCGAAGCAGCGCAGCAGCATCGATATCTGGATCTTGGTCTTGGACTCGGGCGTCGAGATGTGGAAGAGGACGCCGTCAAAGTCGGACACGGTCTGGTCAATGGAGACGGGCGGTGCTCTGAGAGTGTCAGTGGATATTGATGAAACCAGCGACGACGACGAGGTTGCTGATGATGACGACGACGATGCCGGCATCACCGACGCAACAACTTACCCGGAGAACCGCTCCGTCAATACGTTCTGAATCAGCACATTCTGGTAGTCGAGAAGCAGCATCCTGGCGGTTGTATGGGGGGAACGCCAGAAGCTGCAGGGAAGAGAAACGGTCGGTGAGCTGGGTCGTGGGATGATGCTTGGTGAAGCCTGTCAATTGAGGACCACAGTGGCACAGCAGCTGGTATGAGTTGGCGGGGGACAAGCGATGCAAATATTTCACGTGACTGCCCCTCGACCAAAACGGCGCTAAAAATTCTTATCTTATCGGCCGAGAAAAAGTTGGAAAGAAAAGATGAGAAGCTCGATCTCCCAACGACATCACCGACAGCACCACGCAGTCGCACCACACCCCAGCATGGTCAAGTCATATCTGTACGTTTTGGGGTTGCATTTGTCTCTGCTTGCTTGGTCTGTATGCTGATCGTCTAGAAAATTTGAGCAGGCACGGTCCTTTGGCGTCGTCGCCTCGGGCATCTCAAATCTCGTCTGGGCCGCTGCCTCTTCCACCGCCAAGCCGACCACCACCACCGGCGCCGGCCATGCCATTGTGGCTGCCAACGAGGATGTTCTTGTGTGGGACATCAAAAAAGGCGAACTGATCAGCCGCTGGCACGACGACAAGAACCGCGGCGCCCAAGTCACGGCCATTGCCGCGAGTCCCGTGGCCGGCGACGACGTCGTGGCCGTCGGCTACGAGGACGGCAGTGTGCGGCTGTGGGACGCGCGGCTGGTCACGGTGATTGTCAGCTTCAACGGCCACCGGTCGGCCGTGACGCACCTGGCGTTTGACGGCGCCGGAGTGCGGCTGGCTAGCGGGTCGCGCGACACCGACGTGATCGTGTGGGACCTCGTGGCCGAGACGGGGCTATTCAAGCTGCGCGGGCACAAGGACCAGATTACAGGGCTTTGCTTTGCGGAGCCCTCGCTCCTGCCCGGCGAGGAGCAAGAGCCGACCCAGAGCGGCGACGGGTTCCTCATCACGACGGCCAAGGACGCGCTCATCAAGCTGTGGGACCTGACGTCACGCCACTGCATTGAGACGCACGTGGCACAGACCAACGGAGAGTGCTGGGCGCTTGGTGTGTCGGCCGACCTGTCGGGGTGCATCACGGCGGGCAACGACGGCGAGTTGCAGGTGTGGACGCTGGACGCGGCCGGACTGGCAGCGTCGACCCAGCAGGTGGACATGGACACGACGGCAGCCACGGCTGGCAACAACACGGCCAGGACGTTCCTCACGTCCCGCGGCACACTCCACCGGCACGGCAAGGAACGCACTGTCGAGATCTCCTTCCACCCGCGGCACGATTTCTTTGCCGTACACGGCGTCGAGAAGGCCGTCGAGATCTGGCGCATCCGGTCCGACAGCGAGATCAAAAAGGCTTTGGCGCGCAAGCGGCGGCGGCGGCGCGAGCGGCAGCAGGCAGCCGAGGGCAAGACGAAGACGAAGAAGAAGACCGACCAGAAGGACGAGGAGGAAGCAGACGAAGAGGACGACGATGCGGATGGCATCGACATCAGCACGGCGGACGTCGGTGAGGTGTTTGTGCCGCACGTGATCGTTCGGACAGGCGGCAAAGTACGGTCGGTAGACTGGGCGGCGACGGCGGCGACGTCCTCGGGCCGGCAGAAGCGAGAGCTGCAGCTGCTTGTGGGCACGACCAACAACCTGCTAGAGCTGTACACAGTGGCGACCAAAAAGGAGCGGGTGTCGAAGCAGGCCAAGAAAGAGGGCGAGGAGGCGCCCGAGTACGGGCGGGCGCTGGCGGTGGAGCTGCCAGGCCACCGGACGGACGTGCGGGCGATTGCGCTGAGCGCAGACGACAAGATGCTGGCGACGGCGGCCAACGGCAGCCTCAAGATCTGGAACGTGCGCACACAGACGTGCATCCGAACCTTTGCGTGCGGCTACGCACTGTGCTGCGCTTTCCTGCCCGGCGACAAGGTGGTGCTGGTGGGCACGAAGACAGGCGCGCTGGAGCTCTTTGACGTGGCGTCGGCGGCGCTGCTGGACACGGTGGAGAATGCACACGACGGCGGGGCGGCCATCTGGGCGCTGCAGGTGCACCCGGACGGACGGTCGGTGGTGACGGGCGGCGCGGACAAGACGGCGCGGTTCTGGGACTTCCGCATCGTGCAAGAGGCGGTGCTGGGCACGACGCGCACAACGCCGAAGCTGACGCTGGTGCCGACGCGCGTGCTCAAGGTGGCCGACGACGTGCTGAGCGTGCGCTTCTCGCCGGACGCCAAGCTGCTGGCTCTGGCGCTGCTGGACAGCACGGTCAAGGTGTTCTTTGTGGACTCGCTCAAGCTGTACCTCAACCTGTACGGCCACAAGCTGCCGGTACTGAGCATGGACGTGTCGTACGACAGCAAGCTGATCGTCACGAGCTCGGCGGACAAGAACGTCAAGATCTGGGGGCTCGACTTTGGCGACTGCCACCGCTCCCTCTTTGCGCACCAGGACAGCGTGCTGCAGGTGGCGTTTGTGCCGCACAACCAGGACGGCAGCGGACACCACTTCTTCAGCTGCGGCAAGGACCGCGCCGTCAAGTACTGGGACGGCGACAAGTTTGAGCAGATCCAGCGGCTCGACGGCCACTTTGGCGAGGTCTGGGCGCTGGCCGTCGGCCACAGCGGACGCTTCCTGGTGACGGCCAGCCACGACAAGAGCGTCCGCGTCTGGGACGAGACGGACGAGCAGATCTTTCTCGAGGAGGAGCGCGAGCGCGAGATCGAGGCGCTCTACGAGAGCACGCTGACGGCGTCGCTGGAGCAGCGGGACGAAGAGGACGCCGAGCAGGGCGCCGCCGGCAAGCAGACGATGGAGACGCTGATGGCGGGCGAGCGCATTGCCGAGGCGCTGGAGCTGGGGCTGGCCGATCTCAACACGATCAAGGACTGGGAAGAGGCCAAGGCGCGGGCGGCGGCAGAATCAACAGCCACCGCGACAGTGGCGGTGGCCCCTCCGCAGCGGCACATTGTGTTCATGGCACTGGGCAACATCTCGGCGGAGCAGTACGTGTTGGGCGTGCTGCAGAAGATTCCGGCGGCGGCGCTGCACGACGCGCTGCTGGTGTTGCCGTTTGCACAGGTGCCGGCGCTGTTTACGTTCCTGGAGCGCTTTGCGGCGCAGGGGCTCAACATGCCACTGACGTGCCGCGTGCTCTTCTTCATGCTCAAGACACACCACCGGCAGCTGGTGGCCAGCCGCACGATGCGGGCAATGCTGGACGGGCTCCGGGCCAGCGTGCGCCGCGCTCTGCAGGGGCAGAAGGACCAGATGGGCCACAACATGGCCGCGATGAGGGTGGTAGCGGCGGCCGTGGCGGCGCAGAGCGAGAAGACCTACGTGGACGAGACGTGGGAGGAGGCCGAGCGGCAGGCGGCGTCACGGCGGAAGCGGGCGTTTGTCCAGGTAGCTTAGAGCGTCAGATCGATCTAGCAGGTTTGCGCAACGACATGTTGTCATCACTTCATGGGCCAGAGTCGTGTCGCACGGCGCGGCAGCTCCAAGCTCTCCCCCTTACCTTTACATCTCTGCAGCGTTGCATCTCCCCTGATCCAGTGCAGCCGTGATCCCGCCACCTGCGGCCACCTGCGGCCACCTGCGGGTCTATTTTTAAAGTTCTGCAGCTCTGTGGCATGTCTTACTCCAATATGTCATCGACCGCCCGCTTTTGACCATGCGGCCGTAAGGTCGGACGATGCTGCCGGCCCCTTGGTTGTGGGCTAATAACAGTGGGCTAACGGTGAGCTAGCAGCGGGCCAGCGCACAGATTGGCCAATTGAGTCCACTGTTGGCTGTTGTACTCCCTACCGCTCCCCCCACCTCTCCGCATCTCGAGAAGGTGCAGCCGACGTTGACACAGACTTCCCCGGTTGGCAAGCTGTCAACGGAGAAGAGTTGTCCCGCTGGCGGGAGCGGACAGACGGAGAAGCGCAGGAAGAAACATGGGCGGCTTTCTCCTTTCTACTTTCTCCTGCGGCTGCGCCTTCTTAAGCGACCGCATGGACTCACCCAACGTCTGGCCAGACCGGCCTGGCTGTCAGGATCCTCACTATATAGTATATATACCGCTGCGGGGAGTTGAGCTACCTGCCGTGCCACGAGCCTTGTTGTGGTTTTCCTTGGTGCTCGCCTCCTGAGTAGTGACTTGTCTTCTCATCGTCTGTCCCTTGTCCACCTCGCCATGGCTGACTCCGGCTTCACCCTCAAGGACGCCACTATCGAGAACCTACGGCCGATCAAGGTGCGCGTCATTGGCGCCGGCTACTCGGGCATCTTGGCTGCTATCCGGTCCGCTCTCTCCGTCCTCTTCGCACCTTCCGTACTGCTCCTCCTCTAACGGTCTAGGATCCCCCAGAGACTGCGTAATATCGACCTCGTCGTCTACGAGAAGGAAGAGGGCATTGGTGGCGTGTGGTAAGAACCAAGCTTGCTGATTGTTTCTGAACCCGGCTCACCTCCTCGGCAGGTGGATGAACAAGTATCCTGGCATCGCCTGTGATATTCCTTGTAGGCGATTCCCTCTGCCTCCTCTTCCTCTCCCTCTCTCTTCCTCTCCCTCCTCTCCTCCTCTCCCTCCTCTCCCTCTTCTCCTCTCTTCTCGCACGCATTGACCCGTGCAGCCCACTCCTACCAGTACACCTTCGCACCCAATCCCGAGTGGTCCTCGCTCTACGCCCCCGGAAAGGAGATCCAGCAGTACCTCCAGGCAACGGCTGAGCGCTTCGGTGCCACACGCTTCATCAAGACGTCGCACAGGCTAGAGAGTGCCGTGTGGGACGACACGATCAAGGAATGGTATGTTGTGTTGGCACGCCACACCAGTCTCTCCGCTTTACTTGCTCGCTGACACCGTCCAGGATCCTCCGTGTCACCAACCTCGCGTCTGGCGAGACCTTTGAAGAGCGCACGCACGTTCTCATCACCGCCCGCGGCCAGCTCAACAACATCAACTGGCCGCAGATCGACGGCCTCGAAGGCTTCCAAGGCAAGGTGATGCACTCGGCCGCCTGGGATGACGGCTACGACTTCACCAAAAAGCGCGTGGCCGTCATCGGCAACGGCTCCAGCTCCATCCAGATCGTGCCGAACCTGCAAAAGGTGCCCGGCATCGACCTCAAGGTCTTTATGCGCTCTCGCACCTGGATCTCCTCGCGCTTCGGTGACAACGCCATGGCCCAGCTGGGGCTCGACCCCGACGACGTCGACTTTCCCGAGGAACGACGCCGCGCCTGGGCCAGCGACCCGGACGCCTACTTCCGCCTGCGCAAGGCCTTTGAGACCGACGGCAATGCCATCCACGACTCCACCATCCTCGGCTCCGACCTGCAAAAGATCTTCCAGCGCGTCTTCCGCGACGGCATGCAGCAGCGCCTCAAGGACCGCCCGGACCTCTTCGACATCATCGTCCCCGACTTCGCCCCCGGCTGCCGCCGCATCACCCCCGGCGTCGGCTACCTCGAAGCCCTGCAGGCCCCCAACGTCGAGGTGCTGGCCCAGGCCGTGCAGCAGGTCACGCCCACCGGCATCGTGGTGTCTGGCGAGACAGCCGCCGGCAGCCCGCCGACTGTCCTCGACGTCGACGCCATTGTGTGCGCCACTGGCTTCAAGGTCTCGGAGCCGCCGCCGTTCCCGGTGACCGGCCGCCACGGCACCACGCTGGCCCAGCGCTGGGCGCGCATCCCCGAGAGCTACCTGTCCGTGGCCGTGGACGGCTTCCCCAACTACCTGATGTTGTTTGGCCCCAACTCGTCGATTGGCTTCGGCAGTCTGACCAAGATCCTCGAGGCGGAATGCGACTACATCGTCCAGGTCGTGCGCAAGCTGCAGCGCGAGGACTACGCCACCATCGAGCCCAAGCCCGCGCGCGTCGCCGACTTCACCCAGTACATCGGCGCCTACTTCGCCAACACCGTCTACTTGGACAAGTGCCGCTCCTGGTACCGCTCCGACGGCGGCACCGGCAACTGGATCTGCGGTCTCTGGCCCGGCTCTACCGTTCACGCCCTCGAGGCCCTGCGCAGCCCGCGCTGGGAGGACTTTGACTACGAGAGCGCCGCCGCTGCCGGCTCGCCGCCGAACCTGCTGCGCTGGCTCGGCAACGGCCGCAGCGAGACCCAGGCGCCGGGCGGCGATCCGTCCTGGTACATCAACCCAGGCGAGGTCGACATCCCGGTCGAGGGCCGGCCCGAGGACGACCCGCGCTACAAGGTGCGGCCATGGTCGTACTAGAAGGCAGGCACAGCAGGTCGATAGGAAGGTGGCAGATAAAGAAATGGAAAGAGGGAAAAGGAAAAAGGAAAGAAAATAATGAAAATGCAGTCGATTCGACTATACATAGAAGTAGTAAATACAAAGGGAACCGTTTTTATTCTTTTCTTATGCTTGGTGTCGCTTCGCTTGCCAGCCATCAACAGACGCAGATCTGACGGTCGGGTTGACCATGGTGACTAGAGACAGCGTTCGGTTGTCTAGTGGTCGACGGTCAATGGCAAAAAGGCCATTTGTTTATTGCGGCTTGGTCGAGATGATCTCTGCTTTTGTTAGCCACTGCAAGAAATCGGACAGCGCACGACCATCACTCACTCTCAACGTCCGCAACCGCCTGCTGCAGAATCTGCTGCAGCGCCTTGGGGCTCTCAAGCTCCTTCTTGACCTTGGCAATCACGCTCTCGGCCAGCTCGCGCTGCTGCCGCTGCTTGACCTGGCTCTCGTAGCGCACCCACGAGTCCAGCACCGTCTTGGCCTCGGCCGCAATGGCCGTCTGCTGCTCCAGCTTGAACGCCTCCGCCTCGAGCGTGGCAGTTTCCTGTGTTGTCAGGAGAGAGGGAGGCGAGAAGATGGACGGGGGAAGAAGAAAAAAAACTCACCTTGGACACCTCAAACAACGCCTTGGTCACGTCAATCACCCCCGACATCTGCTGCACGTTCTCGATGCGCGTCTTGACCGCTTGCGAGTGGTCCGCGCGCGCCGCGTTCAGCACGCCCCGGATGCGGTCGTTCTGCGCCTCGGCCCACTCCTTGTAGGCCGGACCGCCGTACTTGATCAGCGCCGCCCACACCGCGATCAGGCAGACGGCCACCACCGACTCCTCGTTGACGACGTAGTACTCGTTGCTCAGTGCGTAGATCGACAGGCCCGCCGCCGACGACAGGATCGCCGACTTGGAGACCAGCGAGTTGCCCGGCAGCGCGTCCAGGATGCTCTGCGCCTTGGTCTTGGGGTCCTCCGTCGGCACGGCCGGCGTCGACGACGCCGCGCGTACCGTCGTCGTCGTCATCAGCGACGGCAGCGCTGGGCGTGCCGCCAGAGTCGGCCGCAAGCGGGCGAGGCCTAGAAGGATGAGTCAGTTGCGATGGTCCTCGAGCGATGGATCCCCAAACACAATTGCCGCCGTTCAAACCCACCAGCTGCGTTTCTTGCTAGACGAGATGCCATTCTTGCAATGACACGGAGGTCGGACAGCGCGTGTTCAATGGATGGGAAGAGAGAGAGAGAGAATTGATGCACAGAGGCACGATGGTGATCGAAGGCGGTCGAAAACGTTGTCTGCTGAAACGGATGGGAGCTCGGAAGAAGCAAAATGAGGTTTTTCGGAACAGGTCGCTTAGCGGAAATACGGAGGCGGTCACGTGCAAAGTGTTCGGCTTTTCGTCTTTAGCGTTCCGACCAATCACGGGGGGTGGGGTCTGTATCACGTGCATTTTGCTCGATAAGATAGCAGAAAAAGTTCAACAAGAAAGACAAAGCGAACGGTTTTCGACAACATTCACCTGGTCCTCATTGCAGCTGACAACGATGCCTGCTGTGGCAAACACCAAGGTTGCGGCCAAGCGGAAACGTACGGCCAAGGCAGATCCACCCCGGAAACGGCCCCGATCAGAGAGCGTCAGCGATGGCGACGATGGCGCCGTCTCGCTCGAGGACATCCTGCTGCTGGAGAGCCAGATTCTCGAGTCCAAGAAGCACTACAACAACATTGTGAAACTGATGGACATTGCGAGGAGAGGCAAGGGTGAGGGCGATGACGACGACGACGACGACGACGACAACCCGAGCCTGGCGTTGGCAGCGGCGGTCTCACTCTGCCGCGTCTTTGTTCGACTGCGCGCGGCCGGCTGCCTCAGCTTGCAGGGCGGCAGCCTGTCGGAGAAAGAGCTGGTGGTGGTGCGCTGGCTGCGGGAGCGGCTGAGCGAGTACGACGAGGAGGTGCTGGCCAGCTTTTTTGTCGACACCGGCCGGGCCTCGGGCGTGGCCGCCTCGACGGCACTGACCTTGGCCATGCGGCTGCTGCAGTCCGAGGGCGATGCGCGGAGGGGGGGAAGGAGGACGAGGAAGAGCGGTGATGGTGACGAAGACGACGACAAAGACACATACCAGTTCCCGCAGCAGCGGCTTGCCGGCGTTGTGGGCAGTCTCTTGCTGTCGTCAGCGGCGTTGGGCCGCGAGGCGACGGAGACGCTGATCGACGAGTTTGTCGGCAAGTACGTCAGCAAATACAGCGACGTGCAATTCTACACGTTCAAGGCAGTGGCTGCCATTGTGAGCAAAGAGGCGAAGGCCAACGGCAAGGCGGATAAAGAGGACGACCACGTCGCCGGCAACGCCTTCTACCTGTTGTCGCAGCTAGACCAGGTCCCGGCATCAAACGACGCGCTGCTGGATACGTTCTTTGTCAACCCGCCGCCGCACAAGCGCAGCCATGTGCTTTACGCCGTTGCCAGGCACCGACGACATGCGCAGGACGCGTGGCTGGCGGTGCTGCAGCGGGCGGTGGCGGCTGCGAACGGCGCTGCGACGAGCAGCAGCAGCAGAGACCTGCGCAAGCGCGCACTGGGCATTGCGTCGACTGTGATTGTGCCGTGGTTCGTGCAGCCGGAGCTGATGCTGGATTTCCTGACGGACAGCTACGACGTGGGCGGGGCGACGTCGCTGCTGGCGCTGTCGGGACTCTATTACCTGATGCGCGAGCGCAACGTGGACTACCCGGCCTTTTACGCCAAGCTGTACTCGCTGCTGGACGGGCCGCTGCTGCACTCAAAGCACCGGTCGCGCTTCTTGCGGCTGTTGGACACGTTCCTGGCGTCGACGCACTTGCCGGTGCAGCTGGTGGCCAGCTTCGTCAAGCGGCTGGCACGGCTGTGCCTGCACGCGCCGCCCAGCGCCATCGTGGCGGTGGTGCCGTGGATCTACAACGTGCTCAAGGCGCACCCGCTGTGCACCTTTATGATCCACCGGGTGCCGCGCTCGGCGGAGGAGCGGGCAGCGCTATCGGCGGCCGGCGACGGCATGGCGGACCCGTTCCGTGCCGACGAGGCCGACCCCATGGCGACGCAGGCCATCGACAGCTGCCTGTGGGAGGTGGTGCAGCTGCAGTCGCACTACCACCCCAACGTGGCGACCATTGCCAAGATCATTTCGGAGCAGTTTACCAAGCAGGCGTACAATGTGGAGGACTTTTTGGATCACTCGTATCAAAGTGTGAGTTCTCTCTTTCCTCCCCTCTCTCTCCGTCTCTCTCTTTCTTTCCCCCCCTCTCTCTCCCTTTTCTCCCTGCTGACTAGACAGATGTTCGAGGCAGAAATCGGCAAAGAGGTCAGAAAGGCACCAGTCGTCGAGTTCCATATCCCGCAGCGGGTGTTTTTGCCCCACGACGCGGCGTCCGGCACGGAGGACAAGCTTCTCGTCAAGCTGTGGGACTTTGCGTGAAACTTTTATTTTCTTTCCTCTTTCCTCTTTCTTTCGTCCCATTGGTCCTGCCGCTTGAACTCTTGTGCTCACGCCGATACTTTTCCGCTGCCTTGCGTGCTTCTGCTTCTGCCACCCCCGCCCGTGGGAGGCCGCTGGCCGGCGATGCCTTCCGGTTCGCTGTGCCCCTCTCCCCGCTTCTGCGTAACGGCTCTGGGGCAAAGGTTGGACGGGCCATCTGCGCGAGATGGGAAGATGGAGGAGGACATCCTTCTCTTTCTCTCCCTGTGCGCTGTGCACCGCAACGGCCATGCCGTGGGACGCAAGGAGAGGCGCGGCGGACGCTAGAGCAACAAAAGTGCGCACCCTGGCATTGTTTCATCCCTCAAATCGGAGGTGACAGCTCTGTCGTACGGAGGGGAGGACGGGGAGGGGACGGAGAGGGGGGAAACGTGAGGGCCGCATCGGGAGTTGAGAGTGGAGTGGGGATGGCTGTGAAGTGTTACATGCACGGAGCACGACAGTCTCTGCTTCTTGTGTGCCGGGGTAGGACTGAGAGAGGGGGTGCTGGAGGAGTCTAGAAGGCAGGTTTTGCGAATGGGGACGTCGAGGAGAAGAAGCTTTCTATTACTCGTCATTTTATTTGTATATACCTACATAGATCGAGTTTTGAAAAGGAAGCCGGGTTCCATTCTCATGATGTTTCTTCGGGTCGACGTTGTTGCCTGCCTTCGGTGCCCTTGATCCTTTCGCGATCTCTTTTGGCACTCTATCTGAGGAAACGCTGCCGTGTCACGCTTCCTCGTACGACAATGGCGCAGAACAAGAGGAAGAGGCGGGGGGCCAGAGCGCATCTGTCTGGCAGCAGCGTTTCCCCGGGGCGTAGCGGAAGAACAAAAGAAGGAAAGACAAAGGTGACAATGGCTCAGCAATGTCCGAGACTTTGCGCATATCGCACCTTTGTCGTGCATGCTGCGCATGCTGTATGCATACGTCCGGCATGCGTCCGGTGAGAGGGGACGACGGAGAGACGGAGAGACGGGGAGGGAGAGAGAGCGAGAGGTGGTGGCCCTGTGAGACACGTTCTTTTTGGCAGTGCTGCCAGGCCAAGCAGAGGTCGGGAAGGGCGAGAGCCTGTGGGAGGGACAAGACGGACTCTGTGCATTGCAGAGTGCCATGCAGAGGAGGAAGCAGAGTCTATCTTCTGGTCACACGGCCGTTGGTGGCTGGAGGGTTTACGGACGCAACGTCTTGCAGCGCTTGTTTTTTGCATGGAAACGCAGTCCCGCTTTGCTTTTGCGCTCCACCTCGCCGTTCTCGCCGTTCTCGCCGTTCTCACCGTCCTCCCCGTCTCTGCTCTCGCAATGGCCTCACACCAGCGTGCACGCTCTACGAGTAGTGCCAGTTTCCGATGGTTAGAGATGATCCAGTGGGTGGTCAGCTCCAAGACAGCGCCTTTCTGTCGCCCTGTTTCCTTCTTTCTCTTTTTTCCTTGCTTGACGCAGCCTCACCTCAGCAATTGGGGAGGACTCTCAAGCAATCCCAAGGCAGACATAGGCGTCAGGTAGTGATATGAGTCAGAGCGACGATGCTGTCCAACTTGTTGAGTGCTCAGGTGGAGGGCGAGAACGAGGCGTGATATTTCCTATTTACTTTTCTTTTCTTTCTACTCTACCTACCAGGTACCCCCCAACTGCTGAAACAAAATAAGAAATCCATCTCAGTAATGCGCCTTCCCAAAACATCTACACGCTGCAGCTTGGCCGACCCACAGCTTCTTCCGCCCAGCAGTCTTGCATCTTTCCGGGACTCTACTGCCCCTGCATATGCTTATGCATACGCTGTGCTGCGACCTGGGATGGACGTGCATAGGGCAAGAGACTCAAATAGATTACGACAAGAGACTGGTCGACAGGACAGACAACGAAACGGCAGAGAAAAGGCACCTTCTCCAAGTGGGTAGAGTCGGACGTCCTGACCGCTCTTCAGTCTCTCTATCTGCCTGACTGCTGCTTGATCATCGCCAGCCACATTCTCCTTGACCCCTGCGTCACTTCATGGACAGTCTTTTGTTCTTTACCTCTACAAATAAGACACGGCACAGCCAGGCTGCACCGAGAGACGCAAGGGATGCGGATGATCAGCTGCGCGGGATATGCGTCCCACTCTTGTGCATCTATTGATATCTATACTTGTACGGAGTACTGAGTAGGGCAGGATTCGAGCAGAAAGGCTGGAAAGGACAGGAGCATGACGGCAGTCGTCTGCCGGGCGATCCTGTGTTTCCACGAGAATGAGAGCACTCTGGTCGAGCAGAAACGAAGCAAGGCACTCCTCCTGCAGGCGTCTTTGTCTGCCCGGGCACCAAGAACGGAGGACTACTCGTCACGGTCATCACAGCACGCTACACCTCCAAAGAGTCGCCAGAAAGTCACCAAGAAAGTTAGAGGTGCCCGTGTCCACGGAGAGCACGGGACATGCAAAGTCCGTGGCTCACGTATAATGAGACTGTGATAGCTGCGTGCATTGTGCATTTGTGCCTGAGATGGGGAGAAGGCATGCCTTTGAAATCGCTTGTTGGGTGGTTCGCGTGGTTCGCGTAACATTTGTCGTTCGCCCCGAGGGCGGATACAAGCAGCTTGGGTCTAGGCTGCTGCCCGGTCGGTCTGAGCAGATGCTTATTGTCACAACAGGGGTGACGATGGGGTGACTTCTTGGGGGGAAGCGCAAAGGAGGTTGCCGAATGAGGATTGTTGACAGCCCCTTCAAGGTGGACCGTGGCCCAGAAGAGAAACGACGCCGTGAGCATCGCGATGGAGACTGATTCCATGAGACTTATCAGTTCCTGAGACGGTCTAGCGCCAGGTCGCGTTCACGAGGCCTCCGAAGCACGATTCGAGCAAGCTGCATGACTGGGTCGAGATGAAGAAACACGGCCTCTTGACGAGAGGCCAGGCCCTCTAAGCTATCTCCAGGGGAGGAGAAGATACATTTTTAGCAAAGATAGAAAGCTGCACACCGCACGTTGGAGAGAGAAAGACTGGTATTGTTAGCGGGCCGCCAAATATGCGGCCGCCTGCAGCAACGGGCAAGGCACTTCGGACCAGTCATCGTACAGTACTTGGTGGGAAAATACCGAGAGGCTCCTCTTGCTGGGAGAAACAGCAGTGGTTCTGTTCTGGTTAGTGAGGGCTTCCTCGAGGCTCCGTAGGCTGTATTGGCGTCGAAGGAGAGAGCGAGACAAACAAGAAATAAAAAGAGTAAAAAATGCAGCAACGAACTTGAGTGCCGGGACGTACGACAACGGATCCGACTGGAAGACGGCTGTTGGGACAAAATGAGAACAAAAAATAGGGCTCGTCGGATGTGAATAAGGAGCAGAAGACACGATACGTGTTCTCGTTTGGTCTTGAGCATCCAGGAAGAGCTCGAAGAAACCATCACCCCACTCGCGGCGAAAAGAACAACAGCGCTAGCACGCTTACACCACGAGCGCTAAGACCACTAAAACGACGCGGCGCTCTCACCAGCCTGTCGGTGGCCTCGGCCAGCGGGAAATGGCGCGGCGGGAGGGGCGGAAAGGGAAAAGGGAAAGCTGTTGGCTGAAGCTAGGGGGAGACCTAACCGTTTATCAGCAGTTTGGCCGTTTGACGCTGTTGATTTTGGGAGACAAGACACCTGTGATGGCGCAGGACCAAACCACTGGCCAGCAGCGGTCGAGGTGCAAAATAGCGCTGCAACAGGAAGGTAAGGGGGAATATTTGTCTGTCTCAGAGCGTTAGGGTCGGGCAGCAACGCCTGCTAAAACCACCTGATGACCAGAATTGACCATTCAAGGCCCCCAGCAGGCCTGGTCACCAGGAGAGAGGCCCAGCAGGGGGATGATCCATTGCTGCCCAACCTTTCCCCTTTCTTCTCTTCCTTCCGTGAGTGGGCGTCGCTGTTGGGCTACTCTCTTCATGTTATCTCGTCACGTAAGCAGTAGGGCGACCCAAGAGTGTGCCCTGAAAACAGACACCCAACCTGCCGCGATTGATAGCACCTTCCGCTTTACCTAAAGGCTGCCTCTGGTGCTCTGGTTCTGGCACACCGTCAACTGCCGAAGGGATCGCGTCTCGATCGCCGTCATGGACATCCTCGTGCCCCCCGTGGAGAGTCTTTTCCCCCAACGTTTCCCGCCGTCAGGACGTCTTCTCTTTGCGAATCTTGTCCTGGCCGTCCCGTGTCAGTGAGGTGCTTGACAGATGTACGCAACCGTCAAGCAGAAGCGGCAGGTGGGTGATAGGCAGTGACCCGAGCGAGACCTGCACGTAGCCTTGAAGTTGCGGTGAGTCCGAGTAGACTGGACGGAGAGCACTAACAAAAGCCTCTGGGAATATCTCACAGCGTATGAAAGCGTATTTGTGCATTTGTTCACTTTGGCTGTGGAAGTGCTCTGTCTCTCGTCTTTGTTTGGTCCTCTCTTTCTTCACTTCTGTCGCGGCCCAAATATCCTAGTCAGCCCTTTTTGCGACCTACCCCTGTCGCCTACTCGCTGTTTGTTGTTTGGCTGCCATCTTCACATCGACAATAGACCTCGACTGTTTAAAAGGGGACGACCCGCACCCATCAGTGACTCTCTTCTCCTTTGTGCAGGATATATCCATCTCTGATCTCTTTCTGGTTCTCCTTTTCTCCTCTTCGTTTTTCTCTGATACTTTCTATTTTTCCAACCTCTTTTTCCAACCTCGTCACCATCCAGAAGCTTTCTGGAAAAATACACAGCATCTCCACAGCTCTTGTAAGTCTTCCAGCTTTGCCTTCTTCCAGCTCCCTTTCCGTGCCTGTTGACCCCGTTTTCCTGCTTCCGGCCGACAGTGTGCATCGCATTCCTGTTTTCTAGTGCGTTTCGACTTGCATTCTCCCCTTCAACTGCACAACCTTATCCCCGCCTGCGTCACGAACTCACCCTCCTTCACAACTCGAGCTCACCTTTTGCTTTGCCTGCGCAACGCCGCAGCTCTCACAACGGCCCCCACTGCATCTCCTCTTGTGCCTCCCTCTTCTCCTTCGCCCGCGGATCTCTTGTCCTTCCACCCGTTTGACTTCTGAATGACCTCCCCCAATGTCTTTCTTCTTCACTTATGCAGATCCCCCCCTCCTAGTCCACACCCTCTTCTCGTCTCCAGCCAACCTGGGCCCTTCCTCCTCCTGCACTCTGCCGTCCCCCAAACCCACCACCTCCTGATAGGCTCATGCCAGAAAAAACCGAGACGGGGAAAACGAACAAAGACCAGACCCAAAAAGGGCGAGAAAAAAAAGAAAAGAAAAGAAAAGAAAAGAGAAAGAAAAAGAGAGAGAGAAAGAAAAAAGAACCACCTCCAACACTACATCCTTCCGACCCGTTCAGCCCTCGTTTCCTGTCAGCTCCTCCCACACTAACCACCAAATTTTTCGATAGATTGTTCTTGAGGACCTCTGTTGGACATTTCTGCCCAACTCACATTCCTCTCTCCTCTCCCCCCAGGTGTGCTCTTCTTCTCTCGCCAGCTTCGTCGACTATAGTCGCCTCCTTTTTTTGAATACCTCTCCTCCTCTTCCTTCTTTCTCGTCCTCTCGCCAATCCTCTCCTCTCGTTCTCCTCTCCTCTTCTCTTCTGCTTTCTTTCTCCTCCTCTCCCCTCGTCTCCTCTTTCCCTCGTCTCCTCTTTCCCTCCTCCCTCCCTCCCCCTCTCCTCCCTCCCTCCTCTTCTTCCTCGTCACTTACCGTTATCCCAGTCACCACGATCCGTGCCGGTCATGACTTACCCCATGACTACCTATCATAGGCAAGGACATCTGACCATCGACACTTCTGGTCAGATTGCACAACGGTACTTTGAGGACGACGACGGCGCTCCGGACGACGGCACGCTCGACCACAGTACCATTGACTCGGGACTGGAAATGTCCCCGCCCATGATCGACAGCCGAAGAGACTCACTTGTTTTTGGCTCGGCACTCTTCTCGCCCAAGCAGGACGACTGGCAGCCTGTTGAGATGCAAGCATTGTCAGCGGCGAATCCCTTTGTCGACCACCACCACAGCACCAACCCCTTTATGCGCATGGAGCACCAGCAACAGCAGCAACAGCAACAAAGCCAGCATCACCATGCCATGGAAGCCCCCCAACTGGACTCCTGGCCCATGACAACCAGCACGAGTGCTGCCTCGGCCGTGGCCACCACGCCGGCGACGCGGTTTGACGGTCTGCCGTCCGAGTTCGAGACAAGCTCCGTCGTCTTCCAGCGCGGCCATCCGCAGGCTCCCTTCACGGCCATGGACGGGCTCTTCTCCCAAGTCGGCAGTGGGCTCGCCGACGGCTCGGCGTCGGCACACTCTGTGGCGACAACAGCAGGCGGCGTGTCCGTGCCCATGCAGCTGAGTGTCAGTGCGGACAGCATCGACACACAGCCAGCTCTCGTCAAGAAGCCACCGTCGCAGAGCCCGGTGATGCGCTCGCACAACGAGCAGCGCCGAGGCGACGGCATCCGCAAGAAGAACGCGCGCTTTGACATCCCGGCCGAGCGCAACCTCAGCAACATCGACCAGCTCATTGCACAGTCGATTGACGACCAGGAGATCAAGGAGCTGAAGCAGCAGAAGCGCTTGCTGCGCAACAGACAGGCGGCGTAAGCAGTGAACTTTCTTTCTCCCCTATCCGAGAGAAATGCTAACCCATCGTCACCTTCTAGTCTTGACTCTCGGCAGCGCAAAAAGCAGCACACTGAGCGGCTCGAGGACGAGAAGAAACACTACACGGCCATCATGGCCGAGATGGAGCAGGAGATGGAGCGTCTCCGGCTTCAACTGACGGGCCTGCTGCAGGAGAAGCAGTCCTACGACCAGTACATTGAGTCGCTCAACATGGACAAGGAGGAGATGATCCGCCAACACACCATCGAGACAGCCAAGCTGCGCAAGAAGATCAGCGTGCTGTCCAACCATGTCCAGGTCCTCGAGGGCGCTGCCGCCGCTCCCGGCATGTCCGAGCACCATGCTTCGTATGCTGGTGCTGGCGGCGTTGCGATTGGCCCGGGCCTCGGAGGCTATGGTGACATGGACGGCCTCGGCATTCATGGCGCTCCCGATGCCTGGACTCATGTGTATCCGGGCATGGTTGCTGCCGCCGAGCAGCAGCAGCAGCAGCATGAGCAGCAACAGCAACAGACCATGGACGCCAAGTCGGGGCAGCTCATCCCTGGCGGCCGCAGAATGCATGGCGGCAGCAACGAGGCTGCCGAGACGTCGTCGACGGGCCTGGCTGCTTTGACGGCGGAGAAGCCCAACACCCAGGGCGGCCTCCTCTTCATGCTCTTCTTGGTCGGCGCCTTTGTCATGTCGAGCCGCCAGCCGCCCAGCATTCCGCGGGTGTCGGAGGATGTCCGTGTTGCGTCGGCGACTCTTCTCCAGAATGTCCTCCAGGACGCCGGCGTTCCCCAGGACACTCCCGGTCTCGAGGCCGCCGCGACAGCCGCCGCCGTCGCCATGCCTTCCACGTCGGTCCACGCCAACATTCCGCAGCCGTCTGGCCCGGGAGCGCCGTGGACACAGGCAGCTGCCGGAGGACAGATGCTCGGCGTCGTCGACGCGTCCGCCTTTGGCCAGCTGTCCAACGAGCTGATGCATCCGACGGAACAGCAGGCCAACGAGCAGCTCTTCTCGCTCACGGCCGCGCAGTACAGCGGCGTCGTCAACTACCAGCACCCGCCGCCCATGGCCAGCGAGCGCGCTGCGGCTGTGTCGGGGTCCTCCTCGGCGTCCTCGGGCACGACCAACCAAGGCCGCCACAACCTCGCCGAGGCGCTCGCGTCCATGCGGAGCAACAGCAAGGCGGAGATCTTCACGCGGTCTCTTCTCTGGGACCAGATTCCCAGCGACGTGGTGCGGACGTTTGCCAAGATGGTGTCCGAGGTCAACAAGGCATCGCCAGCTGCAGACGGCGAGCAGTAGATTTCTGCCTTTTCTGCTTTTCTTTTGGCTTCTACCTTCTTCTGCCTTCTGCCTTCTTCCTTCTGCCTTCTCCTTCTGCCTTCTCCTTCTGCCTTCTCCTTCTGCCTTCTTCCTTCTGCCTTCTTCCTTCCCTGCCCTTCACTCACATTTCAGCAACACTTACACGCAACCGTCTTTTTATCTGCACTTTTTACGAATCATGACAGCCAACCGGTATCGAACAGCCACCCGATTTTCTTCTCTCTCGCTTGATAGCGACAGTGTTTGTTTTATGCTCCTTGTTACCCTGGGAGAGACTTTCCCCTCCTGCCATTTTGTCCTTTACATCCACTCCAGATCAGAGCAAACAGCATCAAAGCGCAAAAAAGCTCCTACAACAACACGGCAACGTCGCTGCTCGCGCACAAACACAATACCACGCCCGTTTGGGGGTATGGTCGCTCTGCACACGAGCTTCTTTTCATTTCTTTCCCTTTCCTGTTTGTTTCTCTTCTGCGTCGGTTCCATGTTTCCTGGCCTTTAAGCACCCAGTTTTGATTTTTGTTGTTCCTGCTTTTCTCTGCTTCGCTTTTCTCTGCTTCTCTTTCTCTGCTTTGCTTTTCTCGGCTTTCCGCTTTCCCTGCTTTCCTCCTTGTGTTTCAACTGTTATCAAGCAAGCGTGCGAGTTCGTCATTCCCCTTGTTGCTTTAGGTGGCTGGACCTTATGAAAGACTGCTCACGTCCGCTGCCTCTTGTTTTTATGTTTTCACGATTTCATGTATGACTCTGGATGGGATGGGCCGCAAAGCAGCGGCCCTGTTTTGCGTCCTGTTGTGGATTTTGCCACACTTTGTCTTGTTACGCCCTTTATGTTGTTTTCTTCCTTCCGGTCGGCTTACTGTCTCCTTCTCTAGAAAGCGTCTCCGCTTGACGAGGTCTTTTTGTGTTCTTTGATGGTCTTGTTTCTCAAAGCATCCTTGCGAAATGCTTGTTGATTGCCATTGTTTTCTCGTGTACTTTGGAGGGTTCGCCAGTCTCGCATGAGGTCGTGGAATACCGCCCCCGGATCAGATTGGACCTGCTTTTTCACCGTTGTGCACTGGTTTATTGTTATCGTCTTTTTTACTCCTTTTTAAAACTCACAGTTTCGTCTCTCGCTGCATTCGGTCATCCTTCCCTGATGAAAGGGGAACGACGCTGGCCGACCTGCACGGATCGAGAGAGGAAACGAAGACGGCTCGCATATTCCAGCACCGAACTGCACGGACGCTCATTTTTTGTGCGCCTTTAATGGCACCCGTTTGGAAACAAACGTCGCTCATTACTCACTGCCGGCTTTGGCAACATTTCCTTTGTCTACGAGAACATGATACCGATACCACATCATCACCATCAGCGCGGAGTATTCTATTTTTTGGACGCATCTGGCCCGAGGACGGACGGAACAGGGCATGTGGAAGGAGCGAGACGAGCATGGCGGAAGACGGTGGAAACACCTTTGACAGCTGCACGCTGAAGTCCCATCTGGACGCACCTTTTTCTCTTTTTTCACGACATGAATTATGGACAGACACTTTGTTTTATACTTGAATCAACCTACTCTTCTCACCGAGGAACCAAGAAGACGTGAGACGGCGTCGGAGTGAACTAGCTAATGAGTCCTGTCCGTTATCCTGTTTCTTTCCAAAGAACAGACTACATCGCCAACGTGTTGTCGTCCAAAAAGGCAAAAAAATCAAATATATAATTACAACGAGCTTGAAAGCTGGCAACGGATTGAAAAGACAAAGGTGATGAAAAGAAAAAAAAGGGAAAGAGAGATGTGACAAACGAAGCCAAGATCGAGATCTGGTGACACTCTCCGACTTGAGAGACGTAAGGCGAATGGGGTAGGTATTTCCTTGCTTTGGTCATCGCTTCTTCTTTTGCTTGTCTGGGTCGTACTTTTCCTTCCATATCCTGTGGGAAAGGGTCAGTACGTACTTTCCCAGCGTAGTGCACATTTCGGCACACGCGAGACTCTCAAATACAGTGTCTGTTCCCCACGGGGCGGAACTAAGTGTCTCAAGAGAAACGTACCAGGAGTTGCCGAGCGTCTTGTTGCCGTTCTGCTCGGCCAGACGGTAATACTTGGCGGCCATGAACTAATAATAGGACGGCGGGGGTATTGCATTAGCCTCATGTGGCCAGAAGCGAGGCCTGTACTGTCTTCGTACAAGCAGGCGTTATTCTCCTTCAGCCCCCTTGGCATGCCCGCGTGGGGTGGTGCCGAAAACAGCGTATCTGCGCTGTGATTTGGCCGTTGCCACCTGCAGGTTCATGCCTCGATGCCCAACCTCGATGCCCAACCTGTGGAGCGGGGAAATGGGTGGGGGAAAGGAGGGGGGTGAGAGGGGGTGAGACGGAGGGGAAGGCTTACCTTGTCCTTCTTGCAGCCGAAGCCCTCGAGATAGCACCAACCGACCTCGTTCATGGCGTCTGACGTGTTAGTGAGGGTAATAAGAAAGGAGAAAGGAAAGAGTAAAGGAGAAGGGAAAGAAAAGGGAAAAGGAAAGAAGTACCTGTATCGCCGAGATTGGCGGCCGTCTCATAGTACTGCTTCGCCGCCACCGCGTCTTTGGCAAGCCCCCAGCCGTGCCGGAAGCAGTTGGCCAGCTCGAAAATGGCCAGAACGAGCTCGCCTTTGGCCGCGCCGCCTCGCGTAATGCCTGCCTGCAGCGCCATGTCCTCGACGGCCGCCGCGTTCGATGCCGCTGCGGACAGGTAGCTCACGGCTGCCTCCGTGTCCGGCGCACAGCCCCAGCCATGCCGCAGCGCCAGCCCGTACAGCACCTGGCTCAGCGGGTTGTTGAACCCGCGCGGGTCCGCCAGCCGCGCAAAGATGCGCGTCGACTGCTCCAGATCGCCCTCCTCGTGCAGCCGGATCGCCTCCTGGATGCTGCCGTCAACCTCCTTGTTCGACACCGCGCTGTTGCTCCGGCTGCGGGGGCCAGGAGCAGGGACACCAAAAGCAGCACCGGCCCTGACGCCAGCACTACTAGAAGCTGGAGACACAACCGCCTGTGGTGCGCTGCTGTGGCTGCCGCGCTGCCGTCGCGCGTCGGGCGTGCCGGGCCGGCTGCCGCGCAGCTGCTGTTGCAGCAGCTGCTTCTCGTTCTCGGCCGCCAGCATGGTCGCGCGCTTCTCCCACTGCGACTCGACCGCGTTTTTCTTGTCGGCAGCCGCTTGTCGGGCAGCGGCAGCGGCGGCTTCCTCGTCGGCATCTGGGTCCCCGGTTGCCGCCGCGGCTGCTGCTGACGCTGATGCAGCCGCTGCCGCAGTGTATGCTGTCGTTTCTGTTGCCGCTCTCGGCCTTCCTTCGCTATCTTTTGGCAGCACAATCTCTGGTAAATCCGCGGGCACGTGCGAGCTCGTGCTCGGCGACCGGCTCAGGTGCAACCGGTGTGACAGCCGTCGCGCTGCGGATTCGACCTCCCGGTCGCCGCCGCCAAGAGAGGATGTCGAGTCACTGCGGCTGCCACGGCTCGACCGACGAAATACGTCAAAGTTGCGCCGGCTGCCGTTGCTGCGCGGAGGGCTGGTGGTGGTGCTGGCCTGCAGATACCGGCTGCCGTCGTTGTAATTGCTCAGTTGACTCGTGTTGCCTTCGTCCTCGGAATAGCCGCCGTCGTCCGGTTGAATCACCTCCTGAGAGTGCGTGTCGGAGCGGATAAAGGTAAATGCCGGTGTCTCCAGCGGAGGAGCCGGTGGCGGTCGCGGGGGTGCTACACCTCGACCGGGTCGGAACTGCGGCGACTGTGGCACCTCGTCGTCCTCGTCATCACTGCGGCCGCCCTTTTTCTTGAGAATGTCCCGGAGGCCCATCGTGAAGAGTGGAAAGCGGAGAGTCGGGTGGGAGAGATCTGCTCGCTGTCAAGCCGCCGGGTTCTGGAAATGACACGGACGAAAGAGAGTCGTACGCCTTCACCTGTGCGTTGATGGTCTCGCCGATATGTCCATGCTTCGTTCTCGCCGAAAGAGAAACGGAGGCGATATGCGCTGCATTAAGATCTCAATTGATTCAAAGGAGTCAGTCAGCACTGCAAGGCGCAAACCCCGGCGCCAAAGAGGCTCGCCTCGTTGACGTCCAATCCGGCCAACCCCGCCCCCGCCGCGTTCAGTGTAAAAATGGCAACAGGAGGCTGAGCCAGGGGCGGTGCAAGTAGGCGGCGCTTGCGGCAACAGCATACTTAGCGCCCTTGACAGCAGTCATAGCGGTCTTCAGCTGAAATACAGCGACTCGCTCACTGTCAATGAGACAGCATTCATTCACGGCACACTCATCCACTGCACCACGACACATCTCCGGGAATGTTCGCACCATTCGTAACAGAGCCCAACTGAGGAGCTTCTGTCTGCAAATATCATCTCGAGCTCGTATGCTTCATCTTGGCACGACATCCCATGCGAGGGCATCAGCCACTCAGCTGCATGTCTGCAACCCGCGCAAGGCAGATGGCAGGAGTTCGGTGCCACCAGAGCACGGAGGCTTGGACGAGAGCAACGCGAGAAATCCCAGGGGCGTTGCATCTCTTTCGAAAAGGTAAAGCCGCTCAATGACGGTCGTGAAAAAGCGGGTCGCGAGCGGCTCCTGCCGATATTCGAGCCTTCCAAAACGGGCAACGACCTGAAAAGGGGTCCAACCAGGAAACCACGGTGGAAGGTGCATTTCGCTTCGCGTCCACCTTCTATTATCTGTTCTCTACATCTCTACTCCGTATTGCCTTTCACCATCGTCGATTGTTTTCTCGCCGCTCAACACCCAGATCTCCTCTCCCCATGCTTCGCCTCGTCCCTCGTCTGTTCCGCTTGCCGCCCAAGCTGCGCCGCCGCGCTCGCCGCCAGCGCATGGCCACGCTGCTGGTGTTGATTGCCCTCGCGGGCCTGCTGCTGCTGCCATTTTACGTCGTCTACAAGCCGCCGTATGCCCTCATTGGCTACTTTTCCCGCCGCTGGCCCGACGTCCTGTGGCGCGTCGACCTGCCCGTGGTCGTGTCGTCCGGCGACCCAGCCGAGCGCCCGGCTCAACGCAAACTGGTCGCCCTAACCATTGACGACGCGCCGTCGGAGCATACGCGCGCCATCCTCGACGTTCTCAAAGCCTACGATGCGCACGCGACCTTCTTCGTCATTGGCGGTCAGGTGCCCGGCCGCCAGAGCGTGCTGCGGGAGGCGCTGGCCCGCGGCGGCCACGAGCTGGCCAACCACGGCATGCACGACGAACCGGCGCGCGCGCTGACCGACGCCACGCTCGAGGCCCAGATCACTGACGTCGACCACCTGCTGCGCGAGGTGTACGACTCGGTGCTGGCCGGCACGCACGCAGGCGCCGCCAATCCGACACTGGCCCAGACGCAGCCACCGCGGTACTACCGGCCCGGGTCTGGCTTCTTCAGCGACCGCATGCGTGCCGTCGTGCAGCGTCTGGGCTACCGCATGGTTCTGGGCAGCGTGTACCCGCACGACGCTCAGATCTCGTCGCCGTGGCTCAACGCGCGGCACATCCTCAGCATGCTGCGGCCTGGCGCCATTCTTATCTGCCACGACCGCCGCTCCTGGACGGCTCCAATGCTGCGCAAGGTGCTGCCTGCCGCCATCAAGCAGGGCTACCAGTTTGTCACGCTTTCAGAGCTCCTAGAAGCCGCCAAGGAGTGATGAGCGGCCAAAGGGAATCATATTCGTGAAGAAAGGAGCAGACAGTCTAGTACATTACGCCGCCTTGTCGGCATCCGGTTCCTTCACATCGGCAACCACGGCCGCAAAGGCCTGCTCCAGGTCGGCCTGCAGGTCCTCCCAACCCTCAACACCAATGCTGACACGCAGCAACCGTTTGTCCACAGTCCGGTCTGTCATGGCCCGCCACTCGATCAAGCTCTCGACGCCGCCCAGGCTGGTGGCATGGTGGAAGAGGTGCAGCTTGCTTGGCAGTCTTCGCGCCGTCGCCTCGTCATGCAGCACGATGGAGAACACGGGACCAAACCCGTTGGGCATTTGCCGGCGCAGCCACGAGTTCGGGTCGGTCGCCTCCTTCTGCAGACTGGCGTGCAGCACGCGGGCGACGACGGCCGCCACCACGCTTCCCGGCTTGGCTGCCTCCTCGGCAAGCCAGGCCACGATGCTCCCTGCACTCGCGCTCTGGCGCTCGACGCGCAGCTCCAGCGTACGCAGGCTTCGCACGCCCAGCCAGCCCTCAAGGTTGCCCATGACGGCACCCAGAACCAGGCGCTCGGCACGCAGGCCGGCAATCCAGTTCTTGGCCGGGTCGGACGATGTCGGGTCCTGGATGTGTCTGCTGTGCACGGCCACGACGCCGCACAGCAGGTCCGAATGGCCGCCAATGTACTTGCTGCCCGAGTGCATGACAATGTCGGTGCCCCAGGCAAAGGGGTCGAGTAGCGGCGGCGGGGCAAAGGTGGCGTCGACGCTCAGGTAGCAGCCCTTGGCGTGCGCGATGCGCGCATAGTGTTCGAGGTCGCGAGCCTCGCCGGTGGGGTTGAGCGGAGTCTCGACGTGGATGAGGTCGCCAGCCTGCAGTTTGTCGAGGGTGGCCGGATCGTCGAGCGGTAGCGTCTCGAGGCCGTTGAGCTTGTGCATGAGGTCGAGCACGCCCTGGCAGCCGTGGTAGCCATGGCCAATGGCGACGCGGCGCGGGTTCAGGAAGACGACGATGGCGTGGAAGGCGGAGAGACCAGACGCGTACGTGAGCGAGCGCTGGCCGAGCAGGTCGGTCAGGATGGCCTCGAGGCGGGTGGTGTTGGGGGCGGAGTCGCGCGAGTATATGTGTGAGTCATGCGGCGCTTGCGGATCGGTGTTGGTCCAGACCTGCAAAACGTCGGGGTCGTCGGCATAGCGGTAGTTCGTCGACACCTGCAGCGCCGGCGCCACGGCGCGGTGCGAGTTGATGTAGTCGTCGGCGTGCATGGTGCGCGTCGCCAGCGACAGCGTGCGCGGGTGGAAGGCGGCACGGAGGCGGTTCGGGCCGGAAGCGGCATCTGGAGAGGCGGGCATTCTGAAGGAGCAGTTCGTAATGAAATATTGGGTTTACCTTCTTCTGCCGTTTTGATTCTTGCTCCGTGAGGTTCCTCGCCCGTTGATGTGGTTTAAGTCTCGAGTCGGGTGGGGGCACTTTTAGGGGATTTGGGGGGTCCGGTAGCGGGCGGTCGTACTCCGGCGGGTGGAAATGACGCGGAGAAGCGGTGGTTCAACGTGCAGCACGTTAGTCGATGGTGTAATCGGTGGTTCCACGCTGTTGGTATGTCGAAGGAGAAGGTAGGCACCTAGGTAAGGAGAAAGGAGAAGAGAAGAAAGGAGAAGAAAAGGATAAGAGAAGAAAGGAGAAAAAAAGGACAAGAGAAGGAAGGAGAAGAAAAGAAGAAAGAAGAAAAAGGAGAGGAAAGGAGAGGAAGAGGGAAGAAACAAACCCCAGCTTTTCTACGCCAATTGGGTTGGGAGACAATAACAGCAAAGTAGCCCAGACATGGGCGAGATAGCAGCAACGCACAACCCCTGAAAAGCTCTTGAAGAGCCTAGGCTCACGGCGACCTGGCCACGGCAAAGCCCAGACCTGCCGAGCCGCCGCGCGCGCTGTGGAAGCCGGGCGTCTGTGCGGCACGTTCTCCGTGAGTGGTAGCGGTCGCCGCCGAGACATCTAGAGGCGTTGCCGAGGAGGAGGAAGAAGAGGAAGAGGCGAAAGATGGGAAAGTGCCAGCGCTGCTCGTGGCTGTGCTGCTCGTGGCTTTGGTCTGGTTGGATGCTGCAGCTGCAGCTGCTGTTGCTGTGCGTCGCGGCGACGCCGACGAGGTGTGGTCACCGGCGCCGACACCGGCGTCGGCATTGCACGGAGAGGAAGATGTTGTCATCGACGACGAACGCTTGAACATTGAGGTGCCGGCGTCAAGGCCTTCGGATGCGAGCAGCCGGGGCCGGTCGGCGGCCCAGATCTTGGGCATGTCCGCGTCTCTGGCAAAGGGGTTGCCTACAGGCATGTTTGGAAGAGGAAGAACGTGTTCTGGTCAAAGATGGTCCCATGTAGACCACAATGAGAAGGAGGCTGTGTGAAGAGGAAAGAAAAGTGCAGGCCGCCCTTTTAAAGAACAACGGGTTCGTTGTCTCTCAGGGCCCATCCCGCCTCATCCTCCCAGGTGACCTTGAGCTCATGTCTCTGATCCGGTTTTGTGCTTGGCGCTCGTCAAGACCGCATGGAAGGAGGGAGCCAAGGCAGGATGATGCGGCCAAGGGAGGCATGGGGGTCCATGGAACGTGAGGGACATGTATCGCTCCATGAGTGAGCCTCAGTGAGGAATCTAGCTTAACGGTGATTAAAGATGATCAACGATGATCAATGATGATCAATGATGATTGAATGTGTCGGAGCGATACACGAGGAAGTAATAGAAGTCAGGTCAAACTCAAAGCGTTTCTATTCCGTAGCCTGGCGTAACGACCAACGCTTAGAGACGAGACAGAAGGTAGGATCACAGCTTCAGAAGTCTTCATTCTTATTACGTAAAGACTCCACGACCAGGAGGATGGAAACAAACTCGGATGAGCACGGCGTGGCATGTTGATCTCAGTCCCTAGTTGTGTCTGACTGCAGAGTGCATGACTCGCACTGGCTCCGCGCAAATACTATGTAGCAACGCCGCGGGTGAGCTCCCTGCACCGGACATCTTTTCAGAGCTTTGCCGCTACAACCGGCACGATAGCTGCATCTTTCTCCCTGTCGTCGAGTGGGGTTTGCTGACGATCTTTCTCCATGTTTGATCTTATCAATCGCATGTCTACGGGGTGCAGAGCCACACGTTCAGCCACAGCTGTTTCGAGACAGGCCGACGAGGAGACAACGGTACTCCGTACTCCGTAGTCCGTACTCCGTACAACTGAGCATCGTTTACCTGACGGAGAGACGAGACTGCCCGCTCACCAATAGCAGTCCCGGCGCCATCGTGCATGGAGTTTCCGCTGTACTGGAAACCTTTTCTTGCAGAAGCGCGCGGCCTATCTGCGTACAGAGATGAACACTTACGCGTTCCCAGCGTCTCTTAGAAGAGAGGAAAGGGGTGCATAAAGTCTAGAAAGTTGGCTGTCGTCGGCGCTTGGAGCCTCATGCTCGAGGAAAAGTGGGACTAGGCGGTGAGAGCACCATCAAAAAGCGGCAAAAAAGAGGACAAGATGTCAACGGCTGGGATCAGACCATGTCGTAAAACTTTTATTCTCCTGGAGCCCTTTTCTTGCAGTTCATCTTTCGTCTTCCTTTCCTGTTGCTCAGCCGTCTAGCCGTCCTCTTTTCTACGTGTCTCACTCACCATCGCGACCCTACACGTCGCCAAACATCGTCGCAATGCCCAAGAGAAAGGCGGCCGACGAGGGCCCTTTGGGCAAAGCGTCTGTCAAGCGGACAAAAAAAGGTGCACCCTGCTCGTGCCAATGAGGCACCTCTTTACTATCTCTAGCGCCCCCCTCTAACACCTCTTCTCCAGCATTGTCACAGGACGAAGCCAAGAAACGCTTCCGCAAGGGCCTCTTTGACGACTCCGTGCTCGAGGCCTACACCTCCGAGTACGCCGCCTCGACACCCTACCGCCACGCCGTCATTCACGAGCTCGTCGACGACGCGCTGCTTCGTGCCGTGCGCGACGAGATCCGCGAGAATGTGTCGTTCACGCCCAAGGAGACCGACATCTACAAGATACACCAGTCAGGCGACCTCGCCAATCTCGACGGCCTCGACGACGCCGCCTTGGCCAAGCTGCCCTCGTTGCTCACCCTGCGTGATGCCATGTACTCCGAGGCCTTCCGCAACTACGTCTCCCACATCACCGGCTGCGGCCCGCTGAGCGGCCGCAAGACCGACATGGCCATCAATGTCTACACCCCCGGCTGCTACCTGCTGTGCCACGACGACGTCATTGGCAGCCGCAAGGTCAGCTACATCCTGTACCTGACCGATCCAGACACACCCTGGCAGAGCCAGTGGGGCGGCGCCCTGCGCCTGTTCCCAGTGTCCGACAAGGCCGGCGCGGACGGCGTCACGGCCAAGACGCCCGGCCCCGACCCCATCAAGAGCATCCCGCCGGCCTGGAACCAGCTGAGCTTCTTCGCCGTGCAGCCAGGCGAGAGCTTCCACGACGTCGAGGAGGTGTACCACGCGGCGTCAGCCGAGGAGCTGGAACGCAACGGCGGGCGTGTGCGCATGGCCATCAGCGGCTGGTTTCACATCCCGCAGCCGGGCGAGGATGGCTTTGTGGCCGGCGCCGAGGAGGCGCAGCTCAAGAACAGCGGGCTGATGCAGCTGCAGGGCAACCCGGACCAGCACGACCAGCCGCACGCCAAGGTTGTGCCGGTGGCTGCCGTTGGCGGCGACAGCAGCCAAAGCAGCCGCAGCAGCCAAGACTTCAACGCAGAGGACCTGGACTTTCTGCTGAAGTACCTGGCGCCCGCGTATCTGACGCCGGACACGCTGGCCGACATGGCCGAGCACTTTGACGAGAACTCTAGCATCACGCTTCCCGACATTCTCAAGCCGAGCTTTGCGGCCCGGCTGCGGGCGGACATTGAGAAGCGAGAGGCGGCTGAGGCAGCCGAGGCGGCAAAAGAAGACGGCATCAGTGATTGGCATGTGGCCGTCCCGCCCCACAAGCACCGCTTCCTGTACCTGCAGCCGGGCGACGCACCGGCGGACTCGCCGTGGCACGAACTGCTAGACGTGCTGCTGCCGAGCATGCAGTTCCGCGCGTGGCTGGAGATGGCCACGTCCACGACTATGACGTCCTACGACATGGCGGCACGCCGCTTTCGCCGCGGCAAGGACTACACGTTGGCGACGGGGTATGAAGGAGAGCCACGGCTGGAGCTGAACTTGGGCCTAACGCCGACGCAAGGGTGGGGGGCGGAGGAGAAGGAGGAGGAGGAGGAGGAGGAGGCAGAAGAAGGGGAAGAGGAAGGCAAGGGCAAGGGTAAGGCCGTCGTAAAAGAAAACGGGAAGAAGGGCAAGACGGACGAGAACGGGACTGGGAAGGGCAAGAGGGAGAGGAAAGATGACGAGGAAGGCGAAGAAACGTCGACAGATGACGCCGACGATGCCGACGCTGGCGGCCACGAGGTGTACATGGCGGGCGACGATGATGGCAACGACGACGCAGCCATCTACCGGTCGACCAGCGACGACGACAACATCCTCTTCTTCCAGGCGCCGGCATGGAACAAGATGACTCTTGTGCTGCGCGACAGCGGCACGCTACGCTTTGTCAAGTACGTCAGCCGCAAGGCGCCGGGCGATCGCTGGGACGTGTCGGCCACCTTTGAGATTGAAGAGCAAGACGAGGAAGGTGAAGGTGAGGGAGCCGAAAACGAAAACGGAAATGGAAACGGCGAGAGCAGTAACGCACAGCTCCTGGACAGCTCGGAGGAGGAGTTTACCGGCTTTGCCAGCAGCGAGGACAGCGATTCCGATTGATCTATTTTGATTTCTTTCCAATATGAGCGCTTTTATTCCCCCAACGTTTTGTCCCCCAACGCCTGATGCCTGTGCTCTCTATACTCCTACGGCACCCCCTAGACCGCCCCTACTTCCTCCGTGCCTCGACAGCTGCCCGCAGCTTGGCAATGACGTCTGCCGGGTCCTTGGCGCCGAACACGGCGGACCCGGCCACGATCACGTTGGCGCCGGCGTCGGCGGCCACGTCAATCGTGCTCGGCCCCAGGCCGCCGTCAACCTCGATGTTGAGGTCGGGGTAGCGCGCCCGCAGCGCCTGCACCTTGGGCATCTGCTCGGGCATAAACTTTTGGCCGCCGAAACCGGGCTCGACCGTCATGACCAGCACCATGTCCGGCCGCTCGGCGGCGTCGGCCGCCTCCACCAGCTCGTACAGCACGTCGACGGGCGTGGCCGGCTTGATGGCGACGCCGGCCTGCAGTCCCAGGCTGTGGATGTAGCGCACGAGCGCGCGCGGCGTCGTGGTGCCGGCGGCTGCTGCGTCGGCAGACGGCGTCTCGGCCGCCGTCGAGAAGGCTGCCTCGTAGTGGAAGCAGTACAGGTTGGCGCCAGCCGCCTTGAACTCGCGCACCCAGCGCTGGGGCTCGGCAATCATCATGTGGCAGTCAAAGGTGCCGCGGCCCAGGGCGGTGGTCGTCGTCGTCGCCGTCTGGTCGGCATCGGCCGGGTTGGGCACATGCGAGCGGATCTTGGCGACGACGGGCGGGCCAAAGGTGATGTTGGGCACAAAATGGCCGTCCCTGTCGAATTGAGAGTCAGCAAAAATGTCGAGGTCTTTTGAGGTCTTTGTTCTCTCCTACATGATGTCGACGTGCAGCCAGTCGGCGCCTTGCTCAATGGTGCGCGAGCAGTCGCGGCCGAGATCGGCAAAGTCGGCCGACAGGATTGACGGTGCGATGATGGCCGGAGGAGACATTCTGGGCGGTCAATGGGAGGTGTGTGGTGTGATGATGGCGGTTCTGCGCAAGCTTCGATCTCATGTCATTCAAAGCAGTAGCGGGGTTTGGCGCGTGTCGGGCACTTGTACCTTTTAGTCCAGTACCTTCTAGTTACTTTCTGGGCCAGGCAACTGTCTACGAGGACTGTTGACCGATCCGTTGAAAGACTACTAGAATAAGGTGCTGCTTGACTGAGGAACTCTCTATGGAAGAGGATGCGAGGGTGCGATCCCCTTTTATGGATGAGACATTAAGAGGCACTAGTCCTTGCGGCCTTACATGTTAGGCAGGACTAAATGCCAACCATTTCAGTCCTGAAATGGTACACACTGATTGTATTTAGTGGGGTCAGTGGGTTTCACATAGGCCAGGCCTATTTAGTACTAGTATTTTTTGTCCATGTACTCCGTACATGTATTCGTGGAAAGAGGGAAGGGAAGGGATTGGGGTGCCTGCCTGTTATGGATGTACCAAACAGGCAGGCACGCCCTGGGGCTTTTCATGTGGTATAAGGCCCCTCCGCTCCCCTTGGACAGATGGCGATTCTGTTGAGACTTTACACACAACAATTTCTACTTTCTCGCGCATGTGATAGCACCGAAGAGACGACACAGACAGTCAACCTCACGACTCACAGCTTTCATTGCCCATCTTCCAACGACTGCCCCCACCGTTCCAACGCGCATCCAATATGTCTCTTCCAACGAGTGACCTTTTTCAAGCTTTGAGAACTCTCGCAACGCACTTGCAGAATGGGCATGTGGAGTTTAGCATCAGCGGCGGCGCCGCAAGTGCTCTTCTCAGAGACCGACACGGCCTTTACCCCCGTGCTACGGACGATATCGACTTAGTTGTTCGACCTAACGGAGACGCCAATGCCGAGAGCATTTCGAAGTGGCTTTACGAGACCTTTCCCACCGATTTTGGCAAGAAGTCGGTCTACGGCCACATCGTTCCGACCGTGAGATTGAACGCTCGGGTGCAGGTCGACATCGAGATGTTTGACGTTCAAGCCTGGCCCAATCGACCTCAGTATGACCTGAGCAACGCAGACAACGAGCGGATCATCGTAACTGTCGATGGGGTGGATATTCCCATCTTCGGGCCTCGTTGGCAGCTCCGAGAAAAGATTGTGGCAGCGTATGAGAGGCAGGGCAGCGCCAAGGAGAGGACGGATCTCGACGATGCCGCGGCTCTACTCGCCCTTGTGGAGGATCGGTCTGTGGATCTCACCCACTGCCCGGCGGCAGCCAATCATATACTGAACCGCCGCCCTGAACTCAAGGGAAGGCTGGAGCTGAAGATTCACTGCCCCGAGGTACTGGGCGATAATGCTTGGGTGTGGAATGACGCAGCTGGGGTGTACTTCCGTGTCGAAGAAGGGGTTCCGTGCTACCTTGATGAGGATTTCAACCACCACAAATTCAAGAGGGACCAAAAGAGCGGGATATACTACTGGTGTAACACGGAGGGTACACCTTTCCGTGTTGACGAGTATGGCCAGCTCATTAAGTGGGAGTAGGGTTTCAATCATAGGGGTTGGCTGGACGGGGAGAGCCAGGTATTGTGGAGAAAATGGTATTGTTATATATACCTACCTAGGTAGGTAGCTCAGCGCGCTGGGAGCCTGGGCCGACCGAGGGGTACGGTGGCCCTTTGTAACGGTCTCAGAAGTATGCTTATACTCCGTATATTGCAACTACCTAGCTGATGACGACTCTACGAGTACACTTAAGATTGGAGGAGAAAAGAAAAGATACGAGATATTCCAGCGGCTCGCGAGCTTCTTTATCCTCGTGAGTATCCTCGTGAGTGCGGTGTCCCGAGCGCATTGCTAGAATGTTCGGTGTGCTGTTGGGAGATCTGGGAATAGTTTCATCCGGGGGTTGGTGGGCCGTGCTCGCACGTGAGCTGGCTGAGGGTCACCGAGGGCTCGTTACACCCTTCCCGCCAATCTTGGTATATAGCTCGTTGTCGGCTTCCATTTCTGTCAGCCGTGGTTGAGAGCTCAATCCTCCCTTCCAATAGCATGGTCTGTACGCACAGCGCAGTCGCAGGGGCCGTAGCGGTGGATGCCATCTCATCTGGTCTGCGCGACGGAATAGATCCCCAGCAAATATCCTGGGTGGGAATCAGATCTTTTGCTTTCTGGGAGTGCTATTTGTCCTGGGTAGCAGAGTCTTTGTTGTTGGTGGAAAACCTCTGCCTAAGAGCCCGCTTTGCGTGCCAGAGACACAGCTGGATTTCCGTCCTGGAAATACAGACCTGATCGCGTCGATCTCGCTGGCATCCTTGTCGGTACCAAAAAAGCCGGTCGGATCCCACGTGCTTCCAGATCTCTCAGAAATATGCTTAAACATGGGAGTGGTATCATAGCCCCCTTGGCTGTTTTCTTTTCCATCTGAATCTGGAAGCGTTCCACAAAGGCGTACGCCAGCGGCACCCTGTCCCGTCAAGCTCCCAAGGACAGCAAAAAGATCCATCCCGGAGCTGTTTGTTCCATGAGGCTTGTTCCATACGTACCTACCTAGGTAGCATCCATAAAAAACTTGGTGGTTGGTGCAAGCCTGGTGAAAATATTGTTGCAAAAGATCGCAAGGGCGTGTAAATTTTCGTGTCGATACTCGTTCCAAATAAATCCGGGGCTGTTTTCAATGACGCGGGCAGCTGAAATGAATGGATATGGATCCTTCCGCCACTGTTCCTCGTTGGCTTGCACCCATTTGTAGTAGACCTGAGACTGGGTGATATCTTTACAGCTTGAGATCTGAGTTGTAATCAGATTTCGATAGATCTCTCCGGCGCTGAGAATCTGGGCGTGCTTTTCAATATATTCAAGCACCTCTAGTCCCAGACATATATTCTTGTAAGGAACGTGGTGTAGGCGGCGCATCGTAAGCTGGACTGTTCGCTGATGAAAATCAACCCTGAGAATCAAGCTGCTTTTGCAATCAAAACGCGGGATATGTCTGTAACTTCGGCGCCGCTTCTTGGGTGAATATCGTATAGCGTCCTGAGAACAATAGTAAATCACCCTCGCCGACGTGCTGGTTACTCTGGAACTGTTGTAGACAAAGCGGTAGCCGCTTGCTTTCCAGATCATCCATACCAGCTGCGAAAACAGCCCAGCGCACGTCTAGCTCGCTGTGCTGCATGCCAGTGTGAAGGAGGCTGATAGGAACGTCGTCTAGGTTAAACGTTTTGTCGATTCCAAGCAGCCGTTGGTTTTCCCGTGAGTTTCCAGGGCGTCAGAGTAGGAATATCAATTGAAAGGGGTCAAATTCACAAACCAATCTCCTCCAGCCCGGCACGGTTTTGAAAACCCCCCCCCAGCTGTCAACAGTAGTGTCTAAACCCCGCTTTCTTTCGTACTGTCTGCAGGTTTTCCCGCGCTGGCCATTGAGCTTCAATGGAAAACTCTCGAGAGGGTGGTATACGCGTCACCTAGAGCATTTTTGCAGCCCTGCCGTGTCGCTTGCTATAAGTGCCGGTGGTAGCTATTCTGTTAGTACTGGATTAGGACGTGGAAAATAAAGACATACAGTCAGACATCATGAAAATAGTAGGCAGTAAATAGCCGCTGGAGAAAAGAGAAGAAGAATCTATGTAGCATAATCAATAGTCAGATAAAAAGCAGAAGGAAGTCAACGTAAAGAAGGTTCCCGTACTAACAGAAGACAGCTGAAGGGCTGAAAACAGAGAAGCAAAAAGCTGGAATGCTTGGTATGGCTTGGAGAAAGAACGTGAGGAAACGTGGAAACGTAGAAGCCATGGGGAGCGCGAATGTAAACAGAGCATGCGGCCCTGATTCACGACTCAAGATTAAGGATTACGATTTTTTGGCATAGGGCATATTAAGGTGTACCTACGGAGTAGGTCCTGAATCCCAGGGCCCAAGTTGGAACAACAACGCGGCGCAGGGTTGATTATGTAAATACACGTGAGAAAAAATGGAGCACAGATAGTATTAGTCATAACTGGACAAAAGACCAATCAGGAATCTGTAAAAAGTGTTGTGACATTCATGAATCATCCACCCTCGTGATTGAAAGCTGGTTTCCTCTTTTCACGATCCAATCTACAATCCACTCCTTCAGAAAGTCTCCCAACGCATCCCATCGGTCCACCCACAGTTCGCCGTGGTAAGACCTCGCCTAAAATCAGCGTCTCGTTCCGAGCGAGTAATACGTCACCCGCACCATGGATCACATCGCATCGGCGGTGAGCCTCATCGCATCGACGTTGAGCCCCATCTGTGCTATAGCATGGGGCGAGTTAGCTATGGGTTATGTCGGGGTTGGCCTCATCCTCAATGTGAGCGTGGATTCCACCCCCCTGGGGATATACAGATACTAATATTCCCAAGAACTACATGCTCATCATTAACGATGATGATTTCGACACGGCCATCGAGTCTCTGCAAGGTGCCGGCTTTCGCGACGCACCGTGGTCGTATGGCTCCAGACGCGATCCGCGCCTCTTCCAAGACAAGAAGAATCAAGCTCTCCACCAGTTTTTCGCCCGACAGTACCGCAATCTCGACGACAACTCTGCCCGTTTCTCATTCCCACCAGAAAGCCAAATCGAAGGGAGAGCCATTCTGCTGCGGTCTTCGTATACCCACCTCAGTATCGCGTCCGTGCCCGAGTCCAGGTTTACTGTCATGGACAATATATACTATCCAGACAGCGCGCTACTGCTCGAAAGCTTCATCAAGACAGCTGTACGAGAGCCCGGATGGAGCCATTGGGTTTCTAATCTGGAGATGTGGGCCGTTACCTACGTCTATGGTCAGCTCATGGTCGATGACGCTGTGTTGGATTCGATCTCGGACGAGAAAGCAAAAGCCTGGTTTGATGATAAGATTCGGAGGTACAGTGGCGGGCTTGACAGGACGACGGTTACAAAGAGGATAGGAAGGAAATGGTAAAAGCACCCATGTGCAGCAGGACATGTTAGGTTAGCTAATAAATTCACCATACAAAATTTGCTACCTAGGTACCATATATACAACCCGGTAGGCAGCTAAATGGGGGGAAGGCGAGGCTCAAGGATTACAATTGAGGACTTTTCGGCATAGGGCATAAGCATATTAGGCCCTGAATCCCAGGGCCCAAGTTGGAACAACCATTGATTATGTAAATACACGTGAGAAAAATGGAGCACAAATAGTATTATATTAGTCACAACTGGCCAAAGGACCAATCAGGAATCTGTAAGAAGTGTTGTGACATTTATGAATCATCAAGCCGCCACACTTCGCCGTGGTAAGACCTCGCCCAAAACAGCGTCTCGTTCCGAGCGAGTAATATGCCTTCCGCACCATGGATCACATCGCATCGACGGTGAGCCTCATCGCATCGACGTTGAGCCCCATCTGTGCTATAGCATGGGGCGAGTTAGCTATGGGTTATGTCGGGGTTGGCCTCGTCCTCGATGTGAGCGTGGATTCCACTCCCCCAGTGGATATACAGATACTAATATTCCCAAGAACTACATGCTCATCATTAACGATGATGATTTCGACACGGCCATCGAGTCTTTGCAAGGTGCCGGCTTTCGCGACGCACCGTGGTCGTATGGCTCCAGACGCGATCCGCGGCTCTTCCAAGACAAGAAGACTCAAGCTCTCCACCAGTCTTCCGCCCGACAGTACCGCAATCTCGACGACAACTCTGCCCGCTTCACTTTCCCACCAAATAGCCAAATCGAAGGGAGAGTTATTCTGCTGCGGTCTTCGTATACCCACCTCAGTATCGCGTCCGTGCCCGAGTCCAGGTTTACTGTCATGGACAATATATACTATCCAGACAGCGCGCTGCTGCTCGAGAGCTTCATCAAGACAGCTGTACGAGAGCCCGGATGGAGCCATTGGGTTTCTAATCTGGAGATGTGGGCCGTTACCTACGTCTATGGTCAGCTCATGCTCGATGACGCTGTGTTGGATTCGATCTCGGACGAGAAAGCAAAAGCCAGGTTTGATGAAAAGATTCGGAGATACAGTGGCGGGATTGACAGGACGACTGTTACAAAGAGGCTAGGAAGGAAATGGTAAAAGCACCCATGTGCAGCAAGACAACGAGGCCCAGACGTGAACGGCTCCAGGTTGTAGAGTATATCTAGTAGAATGAGACATTCTGGGCGGTCAATATTAGGTGTGTTGCTGTGATGATGGCGGTCTGCGCAATCCTCGATCTCATGCATCAAAGCAGTAGCACAGCGGGGTTTGGCGGGTGTTGGGCACTGATTGTTAGTGGGGTGGGTGGGTCCCACAGGGCTGCACCCAACGGAATCCAATTGAAAGCTCAACGACAGCTCGTGACCCGACCCTCACCTCGCCAAGATCATCGTCGTCGTCGCCCTCGTTCCATTGCACACCTCTGGCAGCATCCCGACATGTCGTTCCTCGCCTCGATTCCCATTTTTGGCCGCCTTCTTGGCGCCGCGTCGCCCGTGCCAGCCGTGCGCGTCTCCCCAGTGCCCGTTCACGCTGTCGAGACGAGCCCTGAGAAGCGGCCGCGCACCCTCAAGCACCTGCTGCGCGGTAACCATGTCAACCACGCTCTGGGACGGACCGATGACCACACCACCGGCAGTGGAAGCCAGCACCGCATCGTCCAGTACAACCAGCTGGCCCCCGCTCTCGCCGCTGCGTACTCTCTCGGCGGCTCGGCCGATCACCTCAACCACGTCTATGACGGCCTCGGCGCCGCGGCCGGCGTCGCCGTTGCCTGGCAGGCCTCGCCGGCCGAGATTGTCGATGCGGACTGGCGCGACTTTCTGGGTGATGCCCGCTACCAGCGCGCCTATGTGGACTTTTTCGAGGACGTGCTGGCGCGCCACAGCGTGGCCTACAGCTGGCGGCGAGTGGTGGAGCTCTACCTGCTGGGCCGGGGCGAGGCCGAAGTCGACGAAGCTTTGGCGTATGACGAGCCGGTCGAGCCACTAGTCCACGACCTCGGCATCAGCGGCCTCGGTCACCCGCTGGTGCTGCTTGCCTACGCCTACGAGATGGACAGCCGCGTCGTCGCCATGGAAGGCCTGGCCCTGGCGGCGGTATCGTATGGTCGGAGTCCGCTCCATCGGTTGGTCGCCAAAGATACGGACAGCAGCAGCACAGCATCAGCGACAGCCGTCCCCGCGTCCTTGCGCGGCCTGTCCCCACGGGACCTGCTCAACCGCGTCGCCCAGGACAAGCGCTTTGACGGCCTAGACGGCATGATGACCGAGCTCTCTCCAGAGGCCGAGGCTGCCCTGCGCACGTACTGGCATGCCATTCTCGAAGCCACGAACAACAGCACCGACCACGGCAAAAAGAATGACAACGACCTCACGCCCCGCCTGCGCGAGGCCCAGGAGACCGCTGTTGCACTGCTCGTCGCCTCGGTGCCCGCCGGCACGCACAGCTACCGCGCACTGCTGTCACAGGTGCTGGCCACTAGCCATGCGCTGCGCGTGCTGCTGCCCAACCTGCCGCCGCAGCTGCACGCGCCGCTGCTGCGCCAGTGGTGGCTGCTGACGCTGGCGCTGTACGTGGCGGCTGGCCGTCCGCCGGTGGACCCGGACAACGTGCCGGCAGACCGCCACGGCAAGGCGTGGACGTACGTGGGGGAACAGGCGGTATCGTCGCGGTGGAGCACCGATGCGAATTATGTTCAGGGTAGGTTTCCTGTCCCATCTTCCGAATTTTCCCAATCTTTTCTGCCGTTTCGCTCCCGTCTAACCAAGACACAGCCATCCGCGCCATGACCGAGGCCGCACGCACATGGGGTGATATTCGAGACCAGTATTTGAACGCGGCCGTGCGGTTTGTCGACGACTTTGAGGGCTGGGTGTAGGAGTCAGTCGGTCCGGTCCGATCTCAAAGCATTTTTACGGCGCCCGGTGTCTTGGCATTTCGGTAAAATGGGGTGTTATCTCTGCTTAGTCATTCCGGGGCGTGTAAGTATTCCATATGTCATACGAAACCATGCTCTACTGATAAGAACTCCCCAACATCACTGGTTGCGTTCTTTTCTCAATATGGACTCGTGTTGTCTCGGCTGTTGCCGTCTGTGTGGCGCCGAGGTCTTTTTACGCTGATAAGACTCTGCTGGTCTTGTCGACCGACTCCCTCTTCCAACATGGCCTCCTCCAACGCCTGAGCGCCTAAGCCTTCTTCCACGACAACGCCATGCAGCCTTCTAGGCGGTCAGCGGCCGACTCGGCACCTCCAAAGACCTTCCGTCCGCCGCTGCAGAAACGGGGCACGGCCTCGGACATTTGGAAGCAGGACATCCGGCGGCCACGCTCGGCCACGGCCAACTCAGCCTCGGCCAACTCGGTCTTCAGTGGCTCAGTCTTCAGCGGCTCCGTCTTCAGCAGCTCGGACCTGGACGAACGCCAGCCGCTGCTCTACGGACGCCGCGCCTTCAGCCACAACCTCGAGCCCGACGCCCCGCTGTACTCTTGCACGACCAATGCGCACGCCCATCTGCCCATCTATACCAACATCCACCGCATCCGGCGCGACATTGTGTCCGTGGTCGAGGACTACCTGTCGCCGGAGCAACTGCACGACGTTCGTATCAACCTATCTGTGGTGCGGCCGCTCGTCGACAAGCTGTACGAGCTGGACGACATTTCAATTGGTGAATCTTTGTCCGTCCTCACATGTTTTGACTCGCCTGCCTAACACCAACCCCCCTCTCCTCTCCAGTCTACTGTTTGCTCGTCAACCGTGCCCGCTTCCTGCACGACCAGGCCCACCTCAACAACCGGCAAAACGTCAACTTCACGCGCGCCACGCTCTGCGAGCTGATCGCCCACCGAATCCTGCGCCGCTACAACGAGGACAATGAGGGCCTCGAGGGCCTGCTGGTGCTGTCGCACATCCTCGTGGCCGGCTTCGAGCCGTTCCAGAATGCGCCGACCGCCGTACGCGAGGCTCTGCAAGAGGAAGCCGGCGGCGGCTCCCAGGGTGAGCAGGACCTGCAGCGTCGTGCCTTGCACGCCCTCGAGCTGGCCATCCTGACCGAGGCCAAGCTGTTCCTCAGCTCGACCGCCTGCCAAAAGGTCATCGAGGCCATCTACGTCGGCCGTGTCACCTACACGCCCAGCAGCCTGCTCGACCTCATTCCCGACCACTACAAGCAGAAGCCCATTGCCTTGTACGACCCGCGCAGCGCGTCGCTGCTCAACCAGTACCGCCTGATCGTGCCGCGCACGCGCAACATCCTCGAGGCCCTGCAGTTCACCGTCCTGCTCGGCCTCTACCTGCTGTTCATGACCGAGCGCGACGCCACCCGCGTCAGCCCCCTTGAGACCATGTTTGCCGTCTTCGCCGGCGGCTGGGTGCTCGACCAGTTTGCCACCATCCTCGAGCACGGCTGGCGCTTCTACACACAGAATCTGTGGTCCTTCCTGGACGTCGCCTTTGCCGTCGTCTATTGGACGTACCTGGGCCTGCGCCTCAGCGGGGCCGCGCAACCCGCCCTCGACGTCCTGGCCCTTGCCGCGCCGGTGCTGATCCCCCGTATCGCCTTTACCCTGATGTCCGACAACCTGCTGTTTGTGTCGCTGCGCTCCATGATGTCCGACTTCACGCTGCTGACCTTTTTGGCCGCCTGGTGCTTTGCCGGCTTCCTGCTATCCCTGGCCTGGCTCGGGGAGGGCCGCCTGACTGTGCCCACCATTGGCAAGTGGATGGTCTACATTTGGTTCGGCCTCGACGGCACCGGCATCCACCGCGCCAGCGAGTTCCACTGGCTACTGGGCCCCTCGCTCATGATTGCCTTTGCCTTTCTTGGCAACACCCTCTTCCTCACCATCCTGGTGTCCATGCTGTCCAACACCTTTAGCACCATTGTCAGCAACGCCACCGCCGAGATCCAGTTCCGCCGCGCCGTGCTCACACTCGAGGGCGTCAAGAGCGACGCCATCTTTGCCTACCAGCCTCCCTTCAACCTCCTGGCCCTCTTCGTGCTGGTGCCGCTCAAGTTTTTTGTCTCGCCGCGCTGGTTCCACAAGATCCACGTCACCTGCGTGCGCTCCATCAACTTGCCCGTGCTGCTCATCATCGCCGTCATCGAGCGCCGCCTTCTGTGGCCCGCGTCGTCCTACTCCATGCACTACTCCGCCTACCGCCGCCAGCAGCACTTGGACCAGCGGTCATCGCCGCAGTTGCGCTCATCGTCCACAGATGCGCTACCGCCTTCGAGCGACCCGGACTACGCCACGGCGCTGCGCGAACACTCTGCCGCCGTCGCCCACCGCATCCGTCTGAGCCGCTCCTTCTGGGGCCGCTGGCGCATCACGCCACACAGCGACATTCATGCCGTCTTCGAGGTGCCGCCGCCGGATTCGGTCGAGGAGGAGATTGCGGCCGACGACAGCCTCACTCGACACCTCATCCGCCGCCAGTTCACGCGCCAGCAGACGACAGACGCGCTACCGCTGGCCAAGGGCACCACGCCTCCGGCCGCCACCACCGAGGGAGCGCAGGCAGAAGAAGGACAAGGCGCTGTCCCCAACGCAGCCGCCGAAACCGCGAACAGAGACGGCGGCGCGACGGTCAAGTTTGCCAACACCCACGAGGCCCCGCGCGCGCCGCGCCAGCATCATCCATCGCATAGAACGTCCGGCACCAGCCGCCGCGACAGTGTGGCTTTTCCTGGCCTTGACACTGACAAGCTCCGGGAGCTGCTGCGGGGAGCGACGCCAAACGGCCGTTCGAAGGACGAGGACGACGAGCAAGTAGGCGGTTGCGACGAAGATGGCAATGATAATGACGACGATGATGACGATAACGATAACGGAAGCACTGGCCGGCGCCCCGGTCCAGCCGTCCACATACGCCTAGACGCGCTTGAGGCGTCAATGCAGCGTATTGAGGGGATGCTCGGGCAGCTGCTCGGACAGAGTAGGCGCGGGTCCAAATTCATTGGGGGAAAGTATACCGGCGGCGGCGGCGATGACAACGACGATGGCATCGACAGTGAGGATGTGGAAATGGCGCGTGCCGTCAAAGACGAGGTCGTCGACGAGGTCGTCGACGAGGACGCGGCAGGGGCAGCAGAACGCACGGGGACGCTTGCGGATCTGGATTTGACGGCGGACAAGTTGTAGCAGTTCTAGAACAAGGGACTGTTCTGTATATTCTCTATTATCTTTTGTCTAATATACCCCAACTGCATAAGGCTTTTGCTTGCTTCACGCTCCTTCCTCCTCGGGCATGTAATAGCTGCTTTCCGTCCTGGCACTACGCCGTGACGCGGCCGCCCCCTCGTCACTGCCTTCCGGATGGGCCTGCTGGCGTGACGTGCCTTCCGTACAACATCCGAAAGTGGCTCTTGCCACTTTTTACCCTGATGGGAAGACAAGCATTTCTTACAAAAGGCCCCTCCTTTCCCCTTCGAGAATAGGCTGTCTCCTTTTCAACGGGCATTCGCCGACCATCGCCAAAAGCACCATGTGTCGCACCGCTTATTACGCCCATCCGCTCTGCGGCTGTCGCTGGGTCGCTATCACCGAGCCCTGCGCCCCCGGCTTGGGGTTTTCGACGTGTCCGTCTTTTTTTACCGGCAAGGCCAAGCTGGCGCCGCGCGGCTTTGGGGGTGCAAAGAAACTGCAAAAGGGGCATCCTGCTGCTGCCGCTGCGACTGCCTTTGTCTGGTCCTCCATCCCATGCCCCGTGCACACGCTGTGTGGCGTCTATGACCGCAACCAGATCCGGCGCATCGTTGACGTGCGCAACGGCATGCGCTGGGGCACCGGCCCGAACAAAGACGACTGCGGCGTTGAGTGTGGGTGCAGTGTGATGTGAAGGAGGGGGTAAGGAGGAGGACTGGCTGTTTTGCACTATTTCTTCGGTTTCCCGTGATATCGTTGTTCTCTTCTTTGGGTCTTTTGTCATCATTTTCTCGTTTTTTTATCTTCACAGTTTCTCTCGCAAGATCTGTTCTCGCCTTTTCGGTGGTCTATTGAGCCCGTTCGGAGTATTGACTTTCGAAATCTCCAAAGCTGAGCCTAGCTAATCACATCTCCTCATCCCGCTAACATCTCTCCAGAAATTTTCCCAGGCTCGCCGCTCAATCGCCTCTACCTACTCAAACATGCTGCCCACACCTGACACTTCACATGTGCCCTACGGCCGTGTCTACGAGCCCGCGGAAGACTCGTTTCTCATGATCGACACTCTCGCGCTGCCCGCCGAGACCACCTTTCTTCAGCAGCGTTTTGCTCCCCCAGCTTCTCATCCTTCACAGTCAACACCCCCCCTCGTTGTCGAGATTGGCTCTGGCTCTGGCGTCGTGCTTGCTTTTGTTGTCGCCCAGGCCCACCACCTCTTTGGTTCCGCAGGTCCATTGGCCCTCGCCATCGACGTGAACTCTTTTGCCTGTGCCGCCACCATCGAGACCGTGCGCAGATCGGCCTCTGAGGCGACAACCACGACCACGACCACGACCACGACTGCGTTTCTTGGCGCCACTCGTGCAGACCTGGCCTCTGCGCTGCGACCCGGCCAGGTCGACTTGTTGATCTTCAACCCGCCCTACGTGCCAACACCAACGCTGCCAGCCGTCCAAGGCGATGCCAACGCTGATGCCTTTGCGCGAGACTCGCATTTGCTAGAACTTGCCTACGCTGGCGGCCACGATGGCATGGAGACAACAGACCGCCTGCTGAGCGTGCTTCCCGATGTCTTGTCCGCGCGCGGCTGTGCCTACATCTTGCTGTGTGCCCAGAACCGCCCCGATGCCGTGAAGGACCGCATACGCGCCTGGCCGGCTTTGTCTGAGCACCATCCACGGTGGTGTGCCGAGACAGTGGGTACCAGCGGAAAGCAGGCTGGCTGGGAAAAGCTGCAGATTGTGCGCATATGGCGGGAGTAAAGAAAGCTGCTCCAGCAATGTGTCGGTCGTACTCGCCAACGGGTACCTGACGTACCAACACAACGGAGTACATAGCTACAAGTCTCTCCGTGGCCATCAAGTCACCACCACCGATGCTGGCCACTGCTTCCACTGCTTCCAGGCCATTAAGCGGCACATGGTCCACGCCGGCCGTAAAGGAGCCGCTGGAGCTGGCCGGGAACATATACTGGCCATGATCGCGAGCTGGATTCAGGTCAGCCAGATCAGGCGAGGCCTTCGATTTCGGCCGCGATGATGAACCGAGCACTTCAGTGAGTAGCCGTCGGCAATCGTACCAATGGTGTGCTCTTCGTCTCCGGTGATACTCTTCTGCCTTGTCCGCGACAATATGGCCGGCCCATAAAGGAGACACTCACACAAGTAGGTAGAAACCTTTCTTATCAAGAGACAATAACACAAAATTGCAAATATCATCTGTAAACACTTTTATTTCTTTTCTTCTCGCCTCTTTCTCCTCCACTTCATATTTCTTTCTCTCTTGAAAAAGGGAAAAAGCTCTGCCGGCCGACATCCCGGCGGCCGCAGTCAAACGGCAAATAGCAATAACACTGAAAACAAAACCACCGTTCTATCAGATCCCCTGTCAACAAAAAATCATCATACTTTGTGATGAGCATGCTTGCTGGAGGGGTATCATAACAAGGAAAGAACAAACAACAAGGACGCGAGAGAATGCTTGCTTTGTGACGAAACGCGAGCTTGAAATCAGAAGTATCAAAACGAGTCGGAGGGGAAGCATCTACAGTGTCCAGAACGGGGCGACAAGTCACGAGAAGAGACACGGCCGAGAAAGGGCAAGGCAAAGGGGCAATAGGAAGAACAAAGGGCGCTCTGCTCTGACAAGGCAAAGGCCCCCCGTCTCCCCTCCCAGAACCCCCCTTCCCCAGTCGTTCAATCTCAGATCTCGATGTAGTCCTTCTGTGTCACAAAGTCTAGTTGCGCGTCTTCGTCGCCATCGTCGGCTCCGACAAACTCGTCAGCCTCGTCCGAGTCCACGTCGTTGCTGCTGATTGACTCGTCGTCGCTCGACAGGTCCACCAGTCGGGCCTCGTCGTCGTCATCGTCATGGCCAGTGTCGTGCTGCTGCTGTCGCCGCAAGAAACTGGCCCGCTCGCGGTGCGGCAGTTTGCATCCACGGATCTTACACACACCCGTGTTGCTAAAATCAGGACACTCAAACAGAACGTGGCGCTCCGTGCACTCGGCGCCGCGCTCGCAGTATCCATACAGTCCAAACGGCCGGCAAACCAGCGCGCCCGGCGCAACCTGCACGTGAGTATAGGGGCATTGGGAGTTGGTACAGTTGCCTTTGGCATAGTGCACGCAGAACGGCGTACGCTCCGGCGACAGGTCATGCGAAAGATCACAATCGCTGCCACGCGCGCAGTCGCCTTTGAGAAGAAAATCTTTGCACGCGGCCACCTTGGCCGCATCGTGCATGTATCGACAGCGTGGTCCTTTTGAACATGATCCTAAAGTTGGGAGGGAAACAGAGACAGGCCAGGGAAAAATCCAGACAAAGGACGCGTCGTGTGGTTAGTATTCGAGCAGGGGGTGGGGGAACGTGGCAAACGGTTTGTTGGACTTGTTCATCTCCCGCAGGAGAATCGTCGTCGTTCCAAGGGGGGAAGGAGGGATCTAATATACCGGTCGTAGAGAAAATCTTGCACGGCTCATCAATCTTCTTCGATGTGCCAGCACGCCTAGCAGACAGAAAGCTCATCGTCAGCACGTCATCGCCGCCTTGGCCGCGGGACACATACCGTGTCGCCTTGACGACACCCTGCCGGTACAGGTTGCCGTTCTTGCTGCGGTAGAACTTGACGCCGCCTACGAGAGCCGTTTTAGGCGTGCTCGAGGGGGGGTTCGGATCGCCTTCATGACGGCCACGGTTAACATCCATGTTGTTGCTGTTGCAGTCCTCGTAAAAGCAGTCTTTGGAGGAGCACCCATCTGCTTTCCCAACCGCCGGAGAGCACGCACCTGGAAGCTTGACCAGCTTGCTGCCGTTCTTGGCCACGGAAAAAGAGATGCCCTGCACCACCACCTGGTACGGCTGTGCCGATGCGGACGGCACTGCTGCCGCCTGGCTGCCACGGCCGTAGCCAAAATGGTGGCGCAGCTTGGCTCGTTCGCGCTCGTCGCGTTGCTTCTGCTTCTGCAGGCGTGTCTGCTCGATGGCCTTGGTACGCGCCTGTGCGTCGCGTTCGTACACGCTGGCGTGGATCAGCTGCATGTGGCGGTCGGTCCTCGTTACCCAAGACGCATTGTTGTTGTTGTTGTTGTTGTTGTTGTTGTCGTCCGAGCTGTTCGCCGAGTTGTTCGCCGTATCACCTGCGCTGTCTGTTTGATCTTGCCGTGAGCCGGATCCGTTCAGGACGAGCGTGCGGTTCCGAAATGGTGCAGGTTTCTTGACACGAAAGCCGCCGCGCGAAGGACGCGAAGGCCGTTCGTAGGGCGATGATGCATACGGGGCCGACTGTGGCGTGCGATGGTTCGAAGGGACGGAGACAATGCCAGCTTGCTGGTTCTTGTGTCGGTTGATGTGGCCTGGAGAGTGAGTAGAGGAAGGGAGAGTAGACACAGAGAGAGCGCCTGACGACTTACCAGCAAGTTCGCTGATTCGCGCCAGCATTTGTTGGTCTTCGGAAGACATATCACGGTATGGGGAAGCATACGAGAGTGAAGGGGATAGAACAAAAGAATGGCTAGAAAAATGAAGCAATGGCCTTTTCTGCGAAGTTCACCGTTCTCAGGCGCTGTGGCAAATCTTCCTGGCAGATGACTAATAGACTACGACATAGTGTCACGTGACTGTGGAACGATCGTCCTGAAGCGGCGACCTTGGATCATTGAGTTGGAACGAACATTTGAGAGCGCGTCTTTGAATAGCGCAACGCCCAGTTCGACCATCTGCCCTATTCCCAGCTGATACACACGTTAGACTGCATCTTTCTTCCGTCTCTCCAACCATGGCAGACGGCGCGATGGGCGTGAAGCAAGAGGCGATGGCCGTCAAGATGGACATCGATGCAGACGAGACCAATCTGGCAAACGTGCCGGCCATCGGCGCCGCGGGGGACGACGACATCTACGAGGACGCTGGCGACCTCGAGTTCTATGACGGCTCTTTGCCGGGCAACCCGTTTGCCAACATGTACCTAGTGCGGGTGCCGCCGTACGTGTGGGAGGCATGGGACAAGCTGGACGACGACGCGGAGATTCAGGTTGCGACGCTGCGGCAGTGGACGGAGACGAGCAAGACAGGCGAGTCCAAGTACCGAATGCGCATGCTACTACGCAATGACCTGGCTGGCCACCAGAGCATTCCCAAGGAGTACGAGCTGGAGCTGCCAATGGTGGAGCAGAAGGCGGGTGTCAGCAAGGCGGCTCAGAACACGCAGGTAAAGAACACGTTCATCTTCAGCGAGCAGGACCTGCCAGGGTTCAAGGCCAAGAACAAGGCACGCGCCGAGGCGGCAAAGGCGGGCATCCCAGCACATCTGCTACGGCAGAAGACAGACCGCGTCGATAAGCCGGCGCAGCACAACAACCACTTCAACTACCACAACCGCCGGCCACGACAAGAGTATTTTCGAAAGGCAATTCCAAGTAAGGACCTAACTAGCCCGTCCTCGTTCTTCTGGCTGAGGACAGACTCTGACTGACGGCGCCTACAGAAAAAACAACCGTTTCCGGCCGCGTCCGACACGAGCTCAACTGCGCGCCGGTCAAGAACGTCGAGTCGGACTACATCCTTAACGAGCGTGCGCGCGCAGCGATGATTCCCAAGGCGCAGGTCAAGTTTGGCGACGCGTCCAAGCCCGAGTTCCGGATCATTGGTACAGGCGGTATAGCCAGCCACAGTTATGCTTCCGACTTTCTTGTGCGTTTCCTCCCTCTCCCTCTCCCTCTCCCTCTCTCCCTCCTTCTCTCCCCCCTCTCCCTCTCCCTCTCCCTCTCTCCCTCCTTCTCTCCCCCTCTCTTTCCCTCACTCTCCTCTAACTATCCAGAAAACCTCGCAAGCGCCGCCAAAAGCCAAAAAACTCGAGTTCAAGACGGCCCGCATGCCCGAAAACGACTTGCTGGACCTCATCTTTGCCTGCTTTGCGCGTTTCCGCTTCTGGTCCATGCGCGCACTACGGGCCGAAATTCCACAGCCAGAGATTTACCTGCGACAGACAATGGAGAAGGTTGCCGACCTACACCGCAGCGGACGCTTCGCAAACAACTGGGAGCTCAAGCCGGAGAATCGCAAGGACGAGTCGGCGACGGCCGAGGTTAAGGCGTCCGAGTACGTGGCCGAGACGGCGGACACGGACACCGACGGCGAAGGCGAGGACATGCAGCTGGAGGACGTGGTGCCACCAGTGGCACAGTAGGGGAGCTGGGCTGATTCCATCGCACTGGACATGATAGACAAAGGGCTTTGAGTCCACCGCACCTAGAAAGATAGAGAGGTGGGTGGCATCCGTCAGGTCTGGTTTTCCTTCCGCGGCGTTGTAGGTTTGATGGCTTTTCTCGGCGTTCGTCTGGGCTTCGTCTACGAGACAACAGCATCTACAAAACAGTTGAATAAAAACGTGAAAGAAGCTGTTGAGCGTGAGGGAGCTGTTGCGAACATTAGCACCAAGTGGAGATCGGCCACTGCTAAATCGCTTGTCTCCAGGGCACTAAAATGGCGGAACTGGTAAACGATTTCTCTCCCCAAGATGCTAGACCCTCGTCTCTTCTCTGGCACCACCCTTTGGTCTGCTCCGTTCACGACGCCACCGCCATGCATATTGCCCTCGACTTTGACGGCACCATTACCGTCAACGACACCATCGACAGCCTTGCCGCATTTGCCGTTGAGTTCCGAGAGCGGCAGCAGGCTGCAGACGAGACACGGACCTGGCGTGCCACCTGGGAGGCCATTGTCGACGACTACGTGGCCAGCCACAAGCACCACAAGGCCACCTACGTGCCGCCTGAACACGCCCGGACCACGCTCGCCCATGAGCGTGACTACCTGCGCAGCCTGCGCGCCGTTGACCGGCGGTCCATCGAGGCTCTGCGCGATGCAGGTCTGTTTGCCGGGATGACGTCGGCACATCTCGTGGCGGCGGGACGCCGGGCCGTCAGAGCGGGCAACGGTGCTGCGGAGACAGAGAGCGCAGGAGACACCGTGGTCATCCGTTTACGGCCTGGCCTGGCGGCGTTTTTGGCGACGGCGCGCCGACGAGGGTGGCCGGTATCGATTGTGTCGATCAACTGGTCGGACGCATGGATCCGTGGGGCCCTCACGGCCCGAGACGACGACGAGGAGAACGCTGCGAGCGACTTTGCCATCTTTGCCAACACGGTCATGCCAACAGGTGCCATCGTCGGCAACTTTTCCAGGCAGAAGAAGGGCGACGGCGTTGGAGAAGACCCCAACTACTCTCCGGTTGCGTCGTCAACCGACAAGCTCGAGGCCCTACGCACGGCCACGGACGCAGTCGCGCACGACCACCGCGAGGCGGAGTCTGTTGCCTACCTGGGCGACTCCACCACGGACCTTGAGTGCCTCCTGCATGCGGGCACCAGTCGTGCTCGTGGCGGCGGCGGCGGCATTGGCATTGTTCTGGCCGACGGCGACGGACCGGCCACGAGCACGCTGCTCAAGACTCTGGCACGACTGGGCTATGCGGCGCCGCATGTGTCCGAAGCAGAAGCACTGCAAGGCCGTCTCGAAGAGGACCGAGGCGAGCCACGGCTAGTGTGGGCGCGCGACTTTGACGAGATCCTGGCGTCCAAGATCCTGGGCTGAGAGGGGAGAAGCCCAGAGCTGTTGGACCCTTCCGACTCTTTGTGTGAACAAACATGGTCGAAAACACAATGCAAAGTTACTGGAACAAAGGATACCTGCTTAGCGGGCAAGGACAAGCCACAGAGCAACCAAGGCTCACGGACACATCTTGTTCATTGACGAACAACAGCAGCAGCATTTATATCCCACGAGAGCATCCACGAGAAGTGAACGGCACGAAATGGAGAATAGACGATAGCCCGATCATTTTCGACGCCGACTCTTTCCTGTTTGAACAACGCTCTGACAAGAATGAGAGACGCGCTCGTCGGCCTGGGAAACCCCGTCAAGATGTCGGCTGCTACGACCACAGCGCCCATGTCCACTACTACGTTCTGGACCCGTCGCTACATGTACGCCTGCGACCACTCCGTCGATCGTCTCTTCCCCGTCCTAGACAGCGGCCGTCCCGCCATCCGGCTAATGATGCCGGTCCGGGTCGGCCATGGCTGCAGCATGTGCATGCGCCGTGCCATCCTTGAGCGTGCCATGACCAATTCCCGCGAGGTCCGTGCCCGGTTTGACCATCTGGTTGCCCGCCTGGACCGTAGCACGTCAAAGACGAGTGCCGCCGATGCCAGCGTCACCCATGACAAGGCCGGCGGGGACAGCAAGGACGGCGAGGACGACGAGGACAACGAGGCCTGGCCGGAGCTGCCGACAGCAGTCAGCAGCCTGCTTCCAGGTGACGTCTACAAAAAGGACAACGGCAGCACCTTTGTGTCGACTTGTTCTTCTTTCTCGGCATCCTCGACATCCTCGACATCCTCGACATCCTCGGCGTCTTCCAATACGAAGAAGGCACCGGCCGCTCTCTCTGGCGAGCCTTTGAGCGCACGTATCCGCCGCATCGGCGAGGAATTCGAGCTCCGTATGCAGAAGTGGGACCGTAGTATCTGCCCAGACAAAGAGGAAAAGCAAGATGTGCCCGTGGTTGACGCTACCAAGGCGTGCGAAGCGACCTAGGTGCCTGGGTCCAAGGCTTCGGAGCCTTTCAGCGAGGCATCTGATTGAAGTCGTCGTCTCCTCTTTCCTCTTTCTGCTGTTTTTTTGCGATTCTCTTTTGTAATTGTCGAATATAAAATCATCCTCCAATAATGCCGCGCCTTTGTGTTCCACATGTTTTCCGTACAGCGAACAAGGTGTTTTGTTCGTCGTCTTCATCGTCTCCTTTCACAAGCATCAGATTAGTTGCCATTGGCTGGTCAAGATTGTCCAGCCTCGCTTGGTGGGTCCAGGTAGCAACGGTTCCTGACCTCACTCCTTTTGGTTGCGGATCGCGCTTTCCTAGAGCGAGAAATAGACCTCGAATTGCCCACGGAGTATTACTCGTATTCCTTTCTTAACACAAAATCGCCTTCCAGCAAATCGCTCCTTCCCGTTCGGTACAACGACGAGATCCCGAGACGACGCAATCTCCAATCTCTGTCGCGGACGAAGTACCTTTTCTCATCCCAACAATCTCACCAATCTCTCTCCCCATTTCGACAAGCCTTTCGCCCCGCATCAGATGACCGACTCAAGTGCGTCTTCTTCTCTCCCTCGGCGCCTCTCCCTGCCATGGCTCCTCGCCGGAAGCGGATTGTCCTAGACGACTCGGACAGCGAGGAGGAAAAGGCCCACGAGCAGCGAAAGACGAGCTTTCGCAACTTCTTCTCGCCAAACGCCAAGGCCAACAGCTCCAGCACTACGTCTGCGGCTCCAACGACCCCGACAAAGTCGCCGGCCAGGAGGGCCGTTGCAAGGACGGCAGTATCGTCCCCCGCGTCTCCATTCAATCGGACGCTCTCCAGCCGCAAGAAGGGAGGCAATGACAATGCCATCACAGCAAACGCGAGCAGCGATGTGAAGAGCCCATGCCCCAGCCCAGACAAGAGGCGGAGCAGCCGCAACCAGAAGGGCCAGGCCGACGAAAAAGGCAAGTCGGCCGACCTAGTCGCCCTCTTCACTAAACAGGCCGAAAAAGCCCGGAACGTACCGCCCACGAAATCGGACAGCCTGGCGCGTGACATTGTCCTGCCAAATGCCGACCCTATCGTATCCGACGGCGATGACGACATTGATGGCGGGCTCTCGGACGATGGGATTGCCGGCAGCAGTGCCGTCGTGGCCAGCTACGTCGGCAGCCGCGCACAGAGGAGGTGGAGGAACAGTACCCAACTCAGCACGGCTAGCCAACAGATACCTTCCTCTGCCCCCTCCATAACACCACCACTACAACCGCCCACAAGCCAAAAATTCAAGCGGCCAATACGACCGACCCCGACTGCTCGGACACCGGCTGCAGCCACTCAGGATGACAGCGACTTACGGCCATGGTCAGAGCGGTTCGCGCCCACCAACCTCGACGAACTGGCCGTGCACAAGAAGAAGGTGGCCGACGTGCGGCGGTGGCTGGAGGATGTGCTGCTTGGCCGTCTCCGGCAGCGCCTTCTCGTCCTGAAGGGCGCGGCGGGCACCGGCAAAACGACAACCGTGCAGCTACTGGCCAAGGATATGGACCTAGACATTCTGGAATGGCGGAATCCATCAGGCGCCTCGTCGGCTGGGGCTTCGTCGCTGGGGTTTGCATCCGCAGCTGCCCAATTTGACGAATTTCTCAACCGCGGATCACGCTTCTCGCAACTTGACCTGGGGGACGACAGCTCTGACAGCGACGACGCTGCTGCTGCAACGAACAGCAGACGCCAGGCGCATGACCCGAACGCGGACGGCTCCATGGGCAACAGTCTGCCCCAGCGGCGCAAGGTCATTGTCATCGAAGAGTTTCCGAATACATTTATGCGGTCTTCAAGTGCCCTGACGGGTTTTCGGAACAGCGTCATACAATTCCTGGCGGCCAACACACCTTCCCTTGCGGCATACGCACAGCGCCGAGGGTCATTCGACCCGCACGCCATATCGCCGTTGATCATGATCATTTCCGAGACACTCCTCACGACGACCTCAGCATCCGCCGACAGCTTTACTGCCCACCGACTCCTCGGACCAGACATTTTGCGACACCCGGGGACGGGGCTGATTGAGTTCAACACCATTGCACCGTCGCTCCTCGCCAAAGCGCTCGAGCTGATTGTGCAGAAGGAAGCACGCAAGTCCGGGCGACGGCGAACACCCGGACCACAGGTTCTTCGCCGGCTCGGCGAGGTCGGCGATGTTCGCAGTGCAATAGCGTCGCTCGAGTTCCTTTGTGTCAAGGGCGACGACCAAGGAGACTGGGGCGCCAAGGTCGCCTTTACAAAGAACCGGAAGGCGAAAGAAATGGCTCTCACCAAGGGCGAGCGTGAGACGCTGGAGATGATCTCGCAGCGCGAGGCCAGTCTCGGTGTCTTCCACGCCGTGGGAAAGGTGGTCTACAACAAGCGCGAGGACCTGCCGCCTCCACTGGATAGCGACGAAGCACGAGCCGAGATGTTGCCGGATTACCTAGCACATCACGCGCGGCCCAAGCTGCCACTGGTGTCCGCCGACACACTCATTGATGAGACGGGCACGGATACGCATACGTTTATCTCGGCCCTGCACGAGAATTACGCACTCTCTTGCGAGCAGACGGGGTCGCAGGATCCCATGTCCTCCATCGACTACATGAACGGTTGCATCGAGTATCTGTCCGAGAGCGACCTCCTTTGTCCGACGTACGACATCTTTTTCGGCGGCCGCGGGACAAATCGGTTCAATTTCGGGCGTGACTCGGGAAGCCACGTGCTGCGCCAGGACGAAATGGCGTTCCAAGTGGCCGTACGCGGCCTGTTGTTTTCGCTGCCTTCGCCAGTTAAGCGGTCCTCGGCCGGCCACTACCAGCGCGGAAGCGCGTCTCTGAATGGGGGCGATGGTGGTGGCAGCGGCAATCAGTTCAAGATGTTCTATCCGATGTACCTCAAACTGTGGCGAAGTCGAGAGGAGCTCGAGGCGCTGGTCGACATGTGGTCTTCAAAGGTGCTGCGCGGCGAGATCACGATGTATTCTAGCGGAAGCAGCGGCACCAGCAACAGCAGCGCGCTGCCAACCGAGAAACGAAACCCTGTCACAAGCAAAGCGGTCGCTTTTCGCAGGCCACCGCCCAGATTTACCAGCAGCCAGGTACCGCCGTCAACGCAAATGAGTCAATCGCACATGCAGACCACACAAGGCGTAGCGGTCGACGATGCTGGCCAGAGCGTGGCGATCAAAACGGAAGCGGCCAATACCGATGGCAATCGAAGAACGGCACGGTCAGAAGACACGTCGCCCCCTACACTTTTGTTGTCGCTTGGCAGCTCGGCGCGCAACGAAATGATCCTGGAACGTCTGCCATACATGGCGTTAATTGCGCGGAGTAAACGCTGCTCGTTCGGGTCCCTGGGCATGCGCGACCTTGAAAAGGTGGTGTCGTTCCACGGCATTGGAGCGGCCGCTGCCGGAGCAGACGAGGCCGACGAAGATGCGGCCGACGCCAGCCTTATCGACCCCGGCGGGGCACCGGGGCTTTCCGCGGATGATGCCTGGGCCACCGACAAGCCAACGGATGAGGCGAGTCCTCGGAAGAGGCCGAGGCGGCCACCAGCTAGCAAGACTAGCGACCAGGTCGCGGCGGGTGAGGCGGCGGACGAACAAGACGGACTGGCAACAAGGCTGGCAATGTACAGCTTGGTGCCCAGCGACGACGATATCGAAGAGGTTGACTAGAATGGTGTGATTTGTGATATGTACGATCGGATGGAGCTCTCTGGAAGTTGGCTGTGGGCAGCGCAGGGTCACGAAGGGAGGAATCTTGGCATGGATGAGCCTCGTTGTATGATGGTGTGTTTCCAGTCTGGCGTTCCTACCGGGGAAAGGGAGCAAATGTCTACATGTACGGAGTATCTTGCATGATCTCAGAGCTCCGGCAGCAGTTTTACAGCATTCACGGTGTTTGCCGGAAATCGTGTCCCGCCGTGTGTTGCCAGGCTTATTAGTGCAGGTCCCACCCACCCGCGGGGCAGCCGCCGCTGACAGCCAAAAAAAGAAAGCCGCAGGCTCGGCTTGGCAGCCTGAGCGCCCCGCTCACCCAGCGGCAGCACTACAGCGAGACCCGGGACCTCGGCTCAAGAATGGTCATCTACCGCCAAAAGCTACACCGAAGAGCACGAAGAGAGACTTTGAGCTCAAATGCTGGGGGGCACTAATAGTAAGATGTCAGTCCAAACAGTAACTCCTGCCCACGTTCTCGCAAGGTCCTCGGTCCAATCTGGAGACGATCGAAAAAGAGAAAGAGAGAGGTCGTCTTACACAAGCTAAAAGAACCGGCTGAAGCTTTTCCTTGACGATCTATTGTTCCCTAGATCTACTCTTTAATAATCCCCTTGTCCTTCTTCTCTTCTGTTCCCTCTTCCAACAAACTCACCTGTCTCCTTACCCTTCTCAGCTCTTAGACAATGGCGGGCCCCGTGCGGCATCCCATTGATGTGGCCAAACTCGAGGCCTACCTCAAGGCCAACGTGCCGGAGATCGAGCTGCCTCTGGAGGTGAAGCAGGTGCGTCCGTCTTTTCTTCTCTCTTCTTCGTCCTTTTCTGCCTCCCCCCCTCTCTCAAACTGACAAACGCTCTCCAGTTCGGCTTCGGCCAGTCCAACCCCACGTACCAGCTGACGGCGCCGTCGGGCGCGCGCTACGTGATGCGCAAGAAGCCGCCAGGCCAGCTGGTGTCCAAGACGGCGCACAAGGTCGAGCGCGAGTACCGCATCCTGGCGGCGCTGGGCGGGACGCCGGAGCGTGCGCGCCAGACGGGCGTTCCGGTTCCGCGTGCCTATTGCCTCTGCGAGGACGCCGCCGTCGTCGGCACGCCCTTTTACGTCATGAGCTTCCTCGACGGCCGCATCATCGAGGACCCGGCCATCCCCGACAGCGAGTGCCTTCACGACCCCGCTCGCCGCCGCGCCATGTGGAAGGCCGCCGTGAGCGCCCTGGCCCGCCTGCACGCCGTCGACCCGGCCGCCGTCGGCCTGGCCAACTACGGCAAGCCCTCCGGCTTCTATACGCGCCAGATCGCCACCTGGAAGAGCATCTGCGCCGCCCAGGCCGCCACGCGCGACAAGGACACCGGCGTCCCCGTCGGCGAGCTGCCGCACTTTGCCGAGACCATGGCCTTTTTCAGCGACCCTGCCTTCCAGCCGCGCGACCGCTCCACACTCATCCACGGCGACTACAAGATTGACAACATCGTCTACCACAAGACCCAACCGGAAGTCATTGGCATTCTGGAGTAAGTCTCCCTCTCTCTCTCTCCCTCCCCCCTTCTCCTTCTTCCTCCTACACGCCCCGCTAACCAACAGCTGGGAAATGTCCACGCGCGGCCATCCCCTGAGCGACCTGCTCAACATGCTCACGCCCTTCCAGACAGTCTCCCTGCTCGGCCAGGTCCCCAACGGCCACCCGCTGTTTGTGCCCGGAAAGCTGCCCGGCCTACCCACGCCCGCCGAGATCACGGCCCAGTACGCCGCCGAGGCCGGCTGGCGGCCCACACCCTCGGAGCTGCGCTGGGCCGCCGCCTTCAACATCTTCCGCCAGGCCGCCATCTTCCAGGGCATTGCCGCCCGTGTCGCCGCCCGCCAGGCAAGCTCTGAAATCGCCCACGCCTACGTCAGCGCCCGCGAACCGCTGGCCAAGCTGGCATGGAGTATGGTCCAAGAGGCGCGCTGCCGGCACGGCGAGGACGACGAGGACGAGGATGAGGCTGGCGCCAGCAAGTTATAGCGGGTTTTGCCCTGCCGCCTCGCGTTTCTTTGTTGTCTTTGATAGGTATCACATAGTTTTGTACGTCCGCATTGAAATAAGTATAGATTCTTCTATTGTGCTTCTTTTCTTCGCACGAGATACTCCGTGCTTGCTGCGACAATAAGAGACCTCTTCGGTCCTTTTCCGTACATTCGCAACCTTGCAACATGATGAGTTGCGTAAAGACACACTAAGGAAAAGTGAAGCGGTCTAAAGGGACAAAGAGTCGTGTCTTGTTCTCGGGCGCCGTGCAGAATGGTCCAAACAGAATCAGAAGGACATGAGATGTTTATGAAAAATGGTCGTGCCAGGCACATGAAAAAAAAAGAGTCAATCAGCCAATGAAACAGGGGTGGTGATGTCGTCGGAATCGGGAAAAATAGAGGGAAGAAAGGTTCGAAACTATAACATAGAGAGAAGTGTATGATGCTGTAAAGGGAAAGGACGTAAACAAGATTGGGCTGTGGAAGTTGGGTAGAAACAAACTGGCAAGAAGGCAGGAGGGAATGGAAGTCAACCCTTACAAGCCGCTCGTGCGAAACTACCAGGACCTGTTCTGGTCAGCCTGGCCGAGAGACTGCCCCAATCCAGCGATGGGAGGTAGTGACAGGTTTGCTGGCGGGGCGAGAGCCGGGTTTGTGACTTGACCGCCTCCAAAAAGAGACACCTGACTAACAGCAAGCGGCCCTGGAGCGACCGGGTGCCCGAAGGCGTTCGACAAGATCGGTCGGCTCTCACTCGGCATCATACTAGACAGGTCCGGCGGAGGAAGCACATGCGGACACGAACTGTTCGCCTCGCCTGCACCGCTGCTACTGTATATGCCGACACTGGCACTGGTACCGCCTACACCTATAAGGTGTGGGTTTTGTGCTTGGCTTGCCGCCCGGGGAGGTTGGTCCGACGAGAAGCGCGGCCCCCAGATTCCAGCAGCATATCCAGCAGCAGCGTATTCAGCAGCAGCATATGCGCGGTTGTAGCGAGACCCCGAGGTATCGTGGAGCACAACGGGAGGAGAGAAACCGGCGATCGCCGCGTTCGCCGGCATAAAGTGCGGCTGAAACGCGTACATGGAGGACGCATAGCTGTATGCTGCAGCTGCAGTGTGTGCCTGGAATTGCTGGAGCTGCGGGTATAACATCGGTTCAGGAAGTGGCGGGAGTTGCGGCACCTGCAGAATCGAAGTCGGTAACGATACGCCACCACTGTGCGAACTTGGCCGCGCAGAAGAGGAAGCTCCGGCATCAACGCCAGCTGAGTTGGTGGCGGCGTTGGTGAATGAACTGCCGACGGCCGACACACGAGAGCTGGCATGGCGGCGTCTCATACGCCTGCGATGTTCATCGCCCGCTTCAGGGGGGGCTCTCCGCTCTCCGATGCCAGATGAGCTTCCGGTGCCCCGTTCGCTAGATGTGGACGATGCGTTGTTCCGCGCCAGCGCTGTTTGCCGAATAATTGACGATTGTGCTGCATTCAGTTCCTGCAGCCGGAGAAAACTGTTTCTCGCACGAGACTCTGACGGAAGCTTGTCGCGGCAGTACGGGCAACTATCAGACTCTTCGAACCACCTCTTGATGCAATGGCTGCCAAAGATGTGCTTGCACTTGGGTAGCCGAAGTGGTACTTCATTTATGCCATCGGGATTTGCTGTGCCAAAGTCATTATAGCAGATGATGCACGCTAGGCGGACGAGAAGTCAGATATAATTGGTTCCGAAATACAATGGACATACGGGATAAACACTGTGGCAACTCACTTCTCTCGTCAGCGTCAAGGGTTTCAATCTCGACGCCTTCGAGCGACGCAATGGCACCCTTGGAGGCGACTCGGCGGGTTGTTAAGGCACCCCGTAACATTTGCTGGATCCGCTGGCGTTCTCCAGGTGACAGTATATTATCGGTCGTTGACTCGAAGTGCTCGAAGAGGCGAATGGCATGATCCTCAATAGTTGCGCTAACAATATCCATGTCGTCGTCACTAAGCGAGGATAATGAATGCGTGTGCGACCGATGATGATAACTTCCTGGCGCACGTCGCAGTTCAGTTCCGCCTGGCGCGTTCGCTGTACTCGACGTTGCAGTCGCCGACGGTGCTGGGTTAGTAGGCATGTTTTCTATGCCAGGTCTGTTCACAGCAGCCTCGTGGAAACGTCCTGTTGTGCCGGATCTGGGCGGCAAGGGTAGTGCAGACTGCTGCGACGGTAGCTGTGCGGATGCGGGGCGTGAGCGTGCTTCAGAGGAGCCAGTTCCAGATGGAGGCAGCCGTGCCTCCATTCCCTGCTGTGGCCGTGGCGGATGCAGCGGCTGCGTCTGCCCTTGTCGTCCTTGACCCAGCTGTTCGGGGCTGGCAGCCTGGGCCGCTTGTGCTTGTGCCGGTGGCATCGCTTGAGTGCGGGATGGAGCGGGAACCCGTGGGCCCTGCGAGCCATCCACAATGGATGCTTGGTTCGACAGTCGATAGCTGGCTCTTAAGCTGGCGAGTTGGTGGATAGTGGCCCCAATCAAGCTCGCAGGCTGACTCTCAGGAAGTGATCCCCAAGCGTTTCTCGTGATAGTTTGTTCTCTCCCACTGTCGCTAGCACCGGAGACGACCATGGGCTGAGATGGCTGAGACGGCTGCAGTGTAGACGGCATAGGGCCGTATTGCTGGGCTTCATAGTGCTGTTCAGTTGGCTGGCTGAGTGCCTGAGGTGACGGTATGGAGGATGCCTGGGGTACTTGCTGCTGCTGCCCCAAAGCGTAAGGAGACGGTCCAGATTGGATGCCCTGCTGAGGCAGGCCCCGTTCTGGAAGTTGCATCCACGGCCTGGGAAGAGGGAACAAAACTGGACTGGGATGTACTGGATCGTAGTGGTTGACAGCGAGCATTGGCCGTTGCGCTGCGCTCGACTGTAGCATGGACTGGTTGTTGGCATAAGGACACCGATGAGGGGGGTGTGGTAGAGTCGGGTACACTGAACGAGACGAGATCTGTGGCAAGTGGTGTGGTGCGTGCTGCGTTGGGTGCTGCAGTGGCGTTTGCTGGTGCTGATGCTGGTGCTGGTGCTGCTGGTGCTGGTGCTGGTGCTGCTGGTGCTGATGCTGCTGGTGCTGCTGGTGCTGGTGCTGCTGGTGCTGGTGCTGCTGGTGCTGGTGCTGCTGGTGCTGGTGCTGGTGCTGGTGCTGGTGCTGGTGCTGTTGTTGTTGTTGATGTAGTAGTCCTTGCTGTCGTTCTTGTTGTTGTTGTTGTAGTAGTCTTTGCATCTGTTGTTGGTGTCGTTGTCGTTGTTGTTGTTGCTGCTGCTGAAACTGCTGCGATGGAGACTGAAGCGGCGGCGGCGGCGGCGCGGCCGAGTGCATTTCGTAATCCATCTCGTCCATGGTTTGCGAGCTCATCTCAGCCTAGCCTTTAGGCAACGGGTAGAGGTAGATCATAAAACGCACAGTGAAGGATGAGGACAACAGGGTGAGAACAAAGCCGTGGAAGAAATCGTGTGATTTGAAACCAAGAGTGTTCAAATGCCCTTTTCACGGAAGCGACGTTCGGGGGGAGAGGGGTGACGTCTAGGAACTGCAGGTCAAAAGCGTTTCTGTACGTATCAGAGGCCGAGGAAGCCGGAGTGCGAGAAGCCGAGAGTTGAAGCGTAAGAGAGATGCGGAATAGGCGAGAGGTGGAGGAGGTGATAGCGAAAGGCGTGAAATGCTGCGAGAGCAAGAGACGAAGAGTAAAGGATGTCAAGAAGAGATGTGGGAGAGGTTAGGGAAGAATGGCAGACGGCGTGAGCTTTTTATCTGGCTGCGGGTTGCTAAGTCGGGCAAACGAGCAAGAAAGGGTAGGCACCACTCCTGCATACCTATTATGCAAGAAGGGCACCATGCACGGAGGCAGCACGCAAAGCAGGCAAGCACAAAGGCAGGCGAAACAGTGGCAGAGGGCGGAGGGAATGAGGCAACAAGCAGTGTGGCCAAGTGATTATTAGTGGGCTTAGTGGCGGCCGACGAGGAACAGCGGTTGAGAGGCAGTGACAGGCGGACTTATAGACAGCGTGAATAAAAGGGAGGGGGAAGAGGCCGAAGAAAAGGGCGACATAGAAGAGAGGGCAAGAGTGCAGAGACAGGGGGATTGACGAGGAGAGGATTGGACAGGGGCGAACGTGAAGAGGAAAAAAGAGGAAGAGAGGTGGAAGAGAAAGGAAGAGAGGTGGAAGAGAAGAGGAGAGGTGGAAGAGAAAGGAAGAGAGGTGGAAGAGAAAGGAAGAGAGGTGGAAGAGAAGAGGAGAGGTGGAAGAGAAGAGGAAGAGAGGAAGAGAGAGGCGAGGGAGCAAGAACAGCGAAAGCAGACAAGGGGCGACGCAACACGGAGGGACGCAAGGGAAGCTGAGCCTGCGATGTGCAAGAGGATTCGCAGGACACCCGAAATGGCCGCAAGGGTCAGAAAGACACCAAGCGCACCAGCTCAGCAGACGGGTTGCAAGTGGCTTGACTTGGTATTGTTCAACGGAGCGATGTGTCGAAGCAAGGATGCAAAAGGCGGTTGGACGGGGATGGGCGGCAATGTTGCGCGTGCCACTGTTCGTAAAGAGTGTACTCCGTATCTTAGCTTAGCTGTATGCGTGCTGGCGGAGTGAGAACATGCGAGAAGTCGGCGTGGTCTGCGCGTTAGACGGCGGGCAGTGAAGAGAGGACAGCGAGAGGGAAAACGGAAAAGAGAAAGAAAGAGACCAGAGCTGAGACCAGAGCTGTAAATGACGTGGAGAAGGACGAACCGTCGAGAGAAAGAGGCCATTTCAAGAGGAACGCCCAACAGACAAGGCCTATCGGTCGTCACAAAGTGGGAGGGGGAGTGGGTTGTTTGAGTGATTGGTGGCGGTGGTGACAGTGCCAGCTAGACAAGGGTTGAAAGAAGTGCTGGACAAGAATACAGGCAAGGCCGGGCCAGCTGATGCCTGCGGAATATCGATGTTGGCGGCGCCCGTGCGTCGTTTTCTTTCTGTTCGGGGACGCTCTCGTCTATTGCTTTTTGACCTTCTTTCTCTCTTCTGCTTGTCGTGTTGCCCCGCTGCTTGCTTGGCCAGACTGCGGTGTCTCACTTTCCCATTCGTTCATCTGCCCCATAGGTGTGTCCCAATCCAGCACTCCGTACGAAGTATGATTTGCCCCATTTCCTGTCCTTTGCCCGTTTTCCCTGATGCGGTGATCCAGAGAGGCACCCTGAGAGGCACGGTTGCGGCCTTTTGCACTTTTCCCGTTCGTCTCACTACCAAGTAAAGTCAGTAAGCAAGAAAGGCTTTGGACGTGAAAGGACGGAGCTGCGAGGGAAAATGACACGACGATCATGGAGGAGTCACAGACAACGAAAAAGACAGGTCGCCACAGAAGTCGTGTTGCTGTTGCTGTTGCATTGGTACTTTCTTCGCTATTCGCTGTTCGCTGCTATTACTCGCTGGTCGCTGCTCGCTCCGTACCTCTCACCAATCGTCGTCATCAACCTGTTCCGACGTCTGGGTGATGTTGTTCTGCCTGTTCTGTCAGAAGCACCAAACAGAAAGTCCTTGTCCATTCATCAGGAGCCGTCTAATACGTTCGTTCATACGCCGTACGGAGTACGAAGTACCTAGGTTGCTCCTGCCGCCATCTGTCCCCCATCCTTCCCTATTTCTGCTTGGATCCATTTTGCCTTCCGCTTTTGGGTCGTCTCGACCGCCGCCGCCACCGTTCCTTCCGTTCCTTCCGTGCTTGCCTTTCTCGGTCCTTCCGGGTCCCTTGGCCTCTGTGGGGCCCTTTCCCTCTTCCCCTCTCTCCCCTTGTCGGAGGCAACCTGCATCAGCAATGGCCGCCTGTTGGCAGCAAAGTCAGGCGGAATGGGACGGGTTCGTCCGCCCATCAGTCCCTTTTCAACAGTCAGCGGCTGGCCACATGTCGTTCGGCTGCGCCTGAACATTGTCTCTTTTGGCCTCTTTTCCTCCTCCACCGCCACACATCCCGGCATCAGCTCCCTGCGTCTCTCCGCTCCCTTGCATAGCGCGGTGTGATTGCAAGCCAGTCAGAAATTGGCCAGGACACCTGTGGCTCGACTCGCTTGCGTTGCCAACAACGACGCGGGACCTGCAAAGAGAAGGAGACAAGATGCGCGGTGAGAAAATACGAATAAAAACGAAAAAGAATGCAAGGCGTAGGCCTGTGTCATTCGCTCGGCTAATTGCCAATAAGATTGGGAATGTTGGTTAGGGGGTGGAGAAGGGTGATCATCACAGGGCAAGACGCAAGGGAGAGCGGGAAGCGACCGCAAGGGATAAATAAGTCTCTCTTCCTGTCTCTTTTCTCATCCTGCCTTTGGTGTCACAAGGCCGACCGGTCAGCCTGGAAGCAAGGCTTTTGCCGCCCTTGCTTGGCCAGCCAGCGTCAAGGGCCACGAAAGACAGAGGAAAAGAATGAGCCTTGCAACCAGCTGGGTGTCACACCAAGCAAGCTCTTCCGAAGGGCCAAGGGCGGAGGGAGACGAAGGAACGCGACGAGAAGAGGGTGATGAAGGTGACGAGATCTATTTTGCCGCTTGCCAGCAGCAAGAACGACGCCGTAAAGAACGGCTTCGCCGAGACACGAGCAAACGAGGACGCGAACGGCCCAGCCGCACGCATCTTTCCGCAACCGCGCTAAATCTACACGTTGGTGCGCGCAGTGGTTGGGTGGGAGACGAAGGCTGGCTCGTGCAGGCTCAAGTGTTGGTGGTGGCGATTGTCTCCGGAAGCAAGGATTTTCTGGCCGCCGTCTATCGTGTGTCCTCACCCGCCCTCGTCTGTCCTCGTCTGCATGGAGGAGTTCTCCGTGCTGCGTCCTCTTGTCGTCTTCGTCTGCCGTCTGTTCTCGCATTACCACTCTGGCATCGCCAAAAGAAAACATAAATATACTCGGTACTTGACGGGCTGCCCCAGGCCTTAACCACATACGCTTCGACCCCGTCTTCGCAGCCCGTCTACTTCTTAACTAGCCGGTACTTGCCGCCCACCAGGTCCAGCTCGCCGTCTGCCACCTTCTCCTCCAGAAACTCCTGCAGCTCCTCGTCGCTCCACGGGAACCCCTCCGACATCAGCATCTTGAGCATCATGCCAATCTGCGCCACCGGCATCGACGCCGCGCTGTTCGTCAGCATCCCCACCACGAACTGCCAGTACACCGTCCGCTGCGCGTCGTCAGCCCGTCCCTGGCGCCGCTGGCGGCTCGATCGTGTGGCTGCGGCCGCCCCGCCTGCATCCGCTGCATCGGCTTCCTCCGCTGCATCCGCGGCCTCCGTCCCGTCCACATCCCCGTCCCCGTCCCCGTCCCCGTCTACCCTCTCGTCCAGTCGCTCCACCACTGTGTAAGCCTCCCCGCTCGCCGCGTCCGCCCGCAGCACGCCCTGCTTCTGCCAGAACGCCAGTGCCAGCGCCACCAGGTCCTCGTCCATCTGCAGCATGTCCACCAGCTGCGGCACCGTCCGCCGCACCGGTGTACTATTGTTGTCGTAGTTGCTATTGCTGCTGTCGTTGCCGTCGTCCTGAAAGGCGTAGATCACGGCTGCCTCGTACGTCTTGCAGTCCACCGCCACCGTCCGGTCCGTGAGCTCCAGCTCCACCTGCGCCTGGCCCAGGTGGTTGAGCCATGCCAGCCTGCGCTTCTCCTTGCGCTTCTCGTAGCCCGCCTCGTACCGCTTCTGCACGCCTGCCACCGGCCGCGGCAGTCGAAACATCTCCCGGCCCTGGCCGCCCAGGCCAGGCCAGTACAGCCGCGACAGGATCTTGGCCTGGTACTCCGGAACAGTGTCCTCCCTTTGCACCTCCACCTCCTGTTTCTCCGCCAGCAACTGGTTGATCATCGCGTCCAGCCGGTTCGAGTCTTGGATGTCGCGCACCATGACCTCGCAGTTCTGCAGGGCGCCCTCGCCGAAGCGCTTCTTGAGCAGGTTCAGCACGCGCACCTCCTTGGCAAACACCACCTGCGCTGACAGCAGCCGCTCTGCGACGCGCTTCTGGAACTCCTTGGTAAACGCCTCGCGCGACCCCAGCGCCCCGATCAGCGTCCCGATCACGTCCTCCGACTTGGGCCGCCGGTAGTTGGTGCCCGCGTCGATCGGGTCCGGCACCCATTCCATGTCGTTCCAGTCCAGCTCCTCCTCGTCCACGTGCCGCCGCCGCTGCTGCGTCGGGTCGTTGAGAATGCCCGCCAGCTCCACCAGCTTGGCCGCAGCGGGCGGCTCTCCTTCCTTGTCGCCGACACCGCCAAACCCAGACTGCGTCCGCGCAATGCGGTCGGCGACCGTGCTGCTGGCCGTTGCAGCTGCCGGCTCGGGGTCGGCCAGCAGGCCGTCGACGACAATGCGCACGGCGTCGTCGCGCTGACAGAGGTAGAACTGCAGCGGGCCCACGGCAGCGCTCAGCAGCACGTTGGACGGGTCCAGCGCATGGAAGGTGCGGATCATTGCCACGTAGACCTGCAGGATCTCGAGTGTCGAGCAGGCCGGGTGCAGCAGCCGCCGGCGCAGAACCGCCGCGAACGTGGCCACCAGCTGCGACCGGCGCTGCGCCGTCGTGACGCTCATGCGCAGGTCCTCCAGGCCGCACCGGCTGCGCGGCCAGTGCAGCACAATGTCAAACAGCTCGGCCATGCGGAGCGCCGACAGCCGGCCCACGGCAACCTCTTTCCACTTTTTGACATCGGCCAGCGACACCGCCTGGCCACCTTCGCGGCTGGTGGTAGTGCTACCGCTGCTACTGACGACGCCGATGCGGCTGAGCAGCTCGTGTGCCAGGCGGGCAAAGTGGTTCTCCACCCAGTCGCACAGCACGCCGATGCAGGCAGAGGGTGGCTGCTGCTGATGCTGCGGGCATCTGAACAGGCGGTACTTGTTCTGAGCCAAGACGCCGCCGCCGCCGCCACCGAGACTATAGCCGGTCAATGCCGACTGGTCCGCCTCGCTCCAGCGGCCGGCAAAGGACAGCCGGATAAAGTCGCTCATCTTGGCATCCATGATCTCGGCAAACAAGATCTGGAAGTTCTCGCCGGCAAGGCCGACGCTGTGCAGTGATGCCAGCACCTCGTGCATCTGCCGGCGAAGCAGCTGCACGCGGCCGTCTGCATCTGGAGGCGGCCTGGGTACGGCAGATGGGGGATGAGGACGGGACGCAGATGACGACAGCCTTGCCGTGGAAGCTGGCGCGGGGGAGATTGGTGCTCCCTGTGCACTTCGCCGTCGAAACGGCGTGCTGTTGGCACTACCGCCGGGGGTTCTGCCATGGTCTACCGGCAGGGCCTCGAGGCCGAGAAGGACGCTGGCGAAGCGAGTAAACACCGTGCGCAGGGATGCCATCAGGCCCGGCGGGGTCGAGTTGGCCACGAGGGCATGTACATCTTGGCGGAAGCGCGCCACGGTGGCGTCTCGTGAGAGTGGTGGCGGCGGAGACGGCTCTCCGGACGGCCTTCCGGAGGGCCGTCCGGACGGTCCTCCAGACAGCTCTTCGGACGGCCGGCCACGAGCAACAAGCGTCAGGCCATAAAAGTAGAGGCGGAACGCGGCCTCCAGCGTGCGGACACAATTGGCAACGACGTCGAAGTGGTGCCTGTAGTCGCCGTCGTCGCCGTCCTCGCCGTCGTCACCCGTCGTGGCCGGCACTTCGCCGATGCACGCCGACAGCATGGGCAGCACGTGATGGGTATAGTGGCGGCGTACTTGGTGCATGTGCCAGGCCAGAATGTCGTCGACGTGGGTGGCGCGCGGCAGCAGGGTGCGGGGCTGCAGCACGAGGCGCAGGGCGTCCTGGAAGTCGACCTCGACCTCTGCGTGCGCGTGCAGCGCCTGCGACTCTGGCGCTAGCGTACCAAACGAGTCTTCGGCCGCGACGGACGAGGGCAGGGCGATGCGGGTCGTGACGACGTGCCAAGCGCGGTCGAAGCGTGCCTGGTCGTCGAGCAGCTGGCCTGGTGTACCCGCAGGACCAGCTGCTGCGGCGTCAGGCAGGTCGAGGATCTCGCTGTCTTGGGAGGCGTCAGCCTCTGCGCCAGCAGAAGCGCCAGGACGTGCCGCTGCAAGGCCAAACGGCTGGCCATGGTCAGGAAAGCCAGCAACGGGCGTGGCCTGGGGCGTTGGCTGCGAGACGTCGGCCGGGAAGACTGAACGCAGGACTTGTCGGCGCTGTGCCTTCCAGTTGGGCAGCAAGGGGGCATCAATAGGCCGCCCGCTGGGTGGACGATGTGACCTGCACCGGTTAGCTCTTCCCCTTTGATGTCTATCCTTCACGCCCCTTCCATGTCCCATCATGACACTCCATGTCCCCATGTCCCATCATGACACTCCATGTCCCCATGTCCCCATGTCCCCGTGTCCCCGTGTCCTCCCGTGTCCACCCTCCACGCGTCAACTGACCTCAATGCATCGTCCAGGGTGGCGAAGCTGTAGCCGACAGTCGCCATGATTGGTACGACGGCGAAGAGATAAGCGCTCGATGGGAGAAGGAATGGGGAGGGGCAAGGGGCTTCGTGTCTGCCCACTGCAGCGTCGTGTGCTCTTTCGGCCAAAGTCGAAAATACAACCAAAGAAAAGAAAACCGCTGCCACCTCCGCCGGTCGTCTTGCTTCTTTCGGCCAGCACAATGCACACGCCTCCCCCTCTTCCACCTCAGCTGCAGGTTAGGCGCCGGCTAGGAGCGTCTGGTGAGAGTTGCGGGGTTCGACAAGCGAGAAGCGAGAAACGAGAAACGAGAAACGGAAGAAGAGGTAGAGACCGGAGCGGGGGAAGGGCGGTTACAAGCTTTCGTTTCTTCGTTTCTTTCGTTTGTTGTTTTGTTGTCTCGCGGTTTCGTGATCGTGCACCGAAAGGAGTGCCTTGTGGGGGCGATGGAAGCGCAAACGTAGTGTCTGGACGGCTTTCTACGGCCGATGTGTCAAGATGGAGTAAGCGTACGTCGGGCATTAACGTATGTTGCCGTCGAACGGTGGACGTTTGTTGAATGTCAACGAAAAGAGGATGGTGATGTTTTGGCGCGTTTGGCTATGACTTGGCAAGGCTTGCGATTGGCCAGCCGACCGCCAATTTAACCCCTCATCGCGTTCGTCTCCAGCAGCGTTAAGCGCCGGCGCTTGCTGCCAGCGCCCAGCGCCCCCACCAACCGAAGTACTCCGTATTGGAGGGAATAAGGCGCAAGTGCAGGTATTCCGTAGTGGCTCGGCCCCCACCCGCAAGGGAAGAAGCGCGTCTAAATAGCCGAAGCACTGTCGGACGAATTCATGCTCGCTGTGCACCACGCATTGGCTCACCCTACGGTGGCCACGTCAGGAGAGCTAGTGGGTATTTTTCGTGGATCTCCCTCTGGCCACAGCATGAGAAGGCGGACAGACACCGCTTTCAAGTCATCCGGCGCTTACGGCGGCTACCCATTGCCATCTCCACGGCATCGGTTCGCTCAAATGAATCTAAGCGTAGAGCTCACGAGGTGTGAGGAAGGAGCATCTGCTGGGGGGATTCTCTAGGGCTTGGCTACTGCGTGGGCGAGAACGCTGTCTTGGGCAAGGCCCGTGCGTTCATCGATGCCCAGCCTAGCCTTTGGCGTGACCGAGGACTCCAAAGCGGTGACGCCGAGAATCTCGCCGGGAATAGTTGGTGGTCTCTGCTAAGGCGATACTATGCGTACATGTACCTTAGGTAGGTATGTACATGTAGAGAACACAAACTGCAATCTCCTCCTCTCCGTCTGAGGAAAGGGGCGTGAGTCTCTAGTCTACATCGGTCACGAAGCCAGACGGTGACAAATAGACCACTTGAAACAGCGAAATATGGGGAAGGGGAGGACGTGAGATTTGATTACAATCCAAACTAGCGCAAGGCAGAGAAATCGGCAGAGAAACAGGAACGCAACGCTGTGAGAAAAAAGGCAGCTAAACGGCGGCGCCAAATTCGCCCATCGCTTTCATCTGACTGGCGAAATGAACATGGGGTAAAGGCAGGGGTAGGGGGGTCTTGAACTGAAGCAAGCATGAAATACTCCGTACGGAGTACATGTAAAGCACACGCCTTTTGTTGGGACCCTTTTGTTGCGCGAACCAGCAAAGGTCAGTCTTTGTTTTCCCAGACCCATTGTTCGGGTCCGAACATCCAGATCGAACCCGAGTGGCTGCCGGGAGCCCAAACGGCCAGAAATGAAGGTATATGCTCCTGAAGATATCCTTGACAAGAGTTGAGAAGAGAAAGAGAGAGATCCCTTTGCGCCTGTTTCGTGTCTTTTAGTAGAGATATCTCAGCAGTTTTGCCCTTCTCCTGCCCACAGGCTTGACACTTGCTGGCTGCAACGCCAGGGGTCCGAAATCATCCCACATCGGCTTGGCCCCCAGCCCTGCCAATCTCGATTCTGCTTAACAAGATATCCGTAATATTCCGTCGTGCTGACGGGGTATGGGGTATGCATGTACTTTTCTCATTTTTCTTGCTGTGATAGAGCAGCTTGCGCTCAAGCTGACCGGAATCGACTGTCTTGTACGGAGTAAAGATTGGAGCATATATGTAGACTATTTGGTTTCATCTTCTAGCGAGACCAGGAGTAAACAAGGGGAATAGAAAAAGTTGGTGTCTCGTGAGAAAAGACAACAGAAGAATGCAATGTTGTGATGATACTGAGGAAGAAAAGAAAAACGCTATTCAAACGAACCGACGAGCAGAAACAAACCATAAGAGAATCCTTTAGATCGTAAAGCCTTCATAAAACCTGCCCGGAAAATCAACAAAGGACAAGGACCCAATCCCGCTTGTCCTGAGGAGACGAACAGAGATACACGCAATGCAAAAGGGAAAGAGAAAAAGAAAGAAGAGAAAAAAATAAACAAAGAAAAAAAGCAAAGAAAATCGAAAAAAATTGCCTGTCTCCTTTCTTTTCCAGTAAACTCCCCCAACGTACCTCACGCATTTCGCCGCTGCTTGCACTTGTCGTGCTGCAGGTGCCCGTTGCGTGCTGTCGTTCGAGTAAACTCGGCGCCGCAGTTCGGACAGACCGCCTTGGTTGCCTGCCCCGACTTCTCCCGCTGGTGCCGCAGCAGGTTGCTAAACGTCGAAAAGTGCCGCCCGTTGCAGCCGTGCTCCCAACACTGCGGCTTCGGCCGCCCGCCATGCACGCCGATCGGCTGTACGGCATGCATGCCTGCTGTTGCACTGCCACCAACGCCGCCCACACCGACACCACCGACACCACCGACGCCATTGACTCCCACTCCCACACCGTCGTACCCGTGGTGGTGGCTGCTGTGAAGAGCCTGCGCCTGGTGGTGCTGCAGATGTGCCGCCGCCTGGTGTGGTGACGAGTGTTGCGAGAAGGAGAGGTGCGCGTTGCTGGCGGCCGTGGCCGTGGCCGCATGGTGGTGCGTCTGCGTCTGCGCTTGTGTCTGCGGCTGCATCTGGTACAGCATGCTGTGCTGGTCGTGCATGGAAGGAGGCCGGTACTGGGCATGGAGCGTGGTAGGCGCGGCTGCGGCAGAGTACGGGGCCGTCGCATACTCGGTCGCCATGTAGGTCGCTGGTTGGCCCTGGTACGAGGACGTCGGGAAGACGCCGTGATTTGTCTGGTGGTCGTGCATTGAAGACGAGTAGCCTCCACCAGCCGCCGCCGCCGCCACCGCTGCCGCCGCCATGTACGAGGACGGCGAGCCCAGGCCAGATGACGACGACGGGGCGTTGGTCACAGGTTCGGCAAGGAGAGAAATCTGTGTCTGCGCGGTGCTGGTCGCGTAGATGCTGGGAAGAACGTGAGCCACCGAGGAGCCCAGATCGGCCATGGTGACGACAGCCGCAGAAGCAGCAGCAGCAGACGAGGAGGCGGTAGTGGAGGGAGGAGAAGGCGAGCCTACAACCGAGGTGGCAGACGACTGCTGCAGCTGCAGAGGGGAAGGCGAAGAAAAGGCGACGGCGTCAACAATGCTGGTGCTTCCTGTTCGCCGGCGGGAGGCTGCCTTGACCTCGCGGCGCACTTGGTCGCGCTGGCGCTTGAGTTCCCGCTGCTGGGCAGTGAGCACAATCGGGGGCCGCGGTGGGCTGGCTGTGACGGAGCGGGACGCGGCCGGGGGCGAGAGGCTGGTATCTGAGGCGTAGGATGCGGCAAAGTCGTGACCCAGCAGGCTGTGGTTGGAATCAAAAACTGCAGCGAAAAACGCGGGACTGGTTAGTCTTTTGTCCCTCCATTTACCGAGACAGGACAGGAAAGAGCCTTGGGCCGATCTCTTCTTCTCCTCCTTCTTTCCCGGTCTGTCTCTAAGCAGCGGGAGTTCGTACCTGGCCAGGAAGAGTAATATGGTCTACCGCCCATGCCGAACACAGGATCGAATTGGAGAGCAGCAACAGCGCTGTGGAAGACGAAAACGTGTGAGATAAAAACCATGGGAAAGGAATACATCACAGATGGGGGTACCTTCCAACTTCGGACCGAAAGAGAGAAGAAAGATAGGAGACTGTCTTACCTCATACTTGCAGCATTTGACGATGAAGACAAGGGAGCTGGCAGGGGCGCTGGCGCCGCGTCTGGTGGCACAACCAGGACGGAGGGGAGCGGGAACGGCTGGATGGGCAAAGGCGCCGACGTGTGCTGCTGGACGGAGAACTGTTGTTGCTGACGTCGTCGTCGTAGTAGCAATCTGCTCCTTGGAGCTGTTGACGCTGAAACCGGCGTGGGCACGGAAACGGCCTGGGGAAAGGATGCCTGCGTCTGCTGTGTCTGCTGCGTCAGGCCCTCGACGAGACCTTGCGGCGTCGTGACTGCGTCGATGTTGAGTTGGCTGTTCGGGGCGCTGACTCTCTGCTGTGGGACGGGGGAGACGGGTGAGTGTGTGCGCTTTCGCTTTCGCGGTGGGACGTAGGAGGTTGGAGAAGGATCCATCAGGGAGGGAAGACCACCAGGGAGGGAAGAAAAGGGTGGGTGTGGAGGAAGGAAAGAAAAACGGAAGCAACCCAGATCATGGCTGTCAGGTACGTACATGTATGGCAAAAGAGAAGCGGCTCGGCACGTCAAGTAGACGGATGCGAAGGAAAAGAAAGCAGAGCTCGGCGTGGGAGCAGGTAGGTTGGTGAGAGAGGCGAAGGCAGAGGCTTTCTGTTTTCTTTTCCTTTCTGTTCTTTCCTGGTTGTGTTGTAGTGATCCTGGAGGAGCCGGAACAGGAAGGGGGGGAGTCGGAGCTTTATATGTGGGCGTTGGATGAAGAGGAACAATAACAAAGGCGACGAAGGGGGAAGCAGAGCTTATATGTGGACGTGACAAAGACAAAGAGAAGAAGACAACGAGGGGACAGAGTCAATATGAGGTGAAGAGACGAGAGAAAATCAAATAGGTTTTTGTGTTTGTAAAACGGGGAACGGAATGGAGGTCGATCTTGAAGTCAAGGAGAGGGGGGGGTGAAGTAGATAACAGGTTCTCTTTTTTTTTGCCAGTGTCTCAAGCCCAAAGAGGAGAAGTAGGTATTCTCTTCAGCCTCAGGTAGGGCGATCGTTGGGGTGGGCAAGCCGTGGGGATGGTACCTATTTAAATTTTTTGTTCTGGCGAAGATAGGTGGCAGTCGAGGGTGGACCCGGACAAGGAAAGACTGGACCCAGGCTGCTGTCTTGCCAGTTAGTCCTGGCCGGCCTGCCGGCCTGGAGGTTGACGGCCAGTGAGATAGCAGGCGTGGTGACGAATGGGGATAAGGGAAGTAGAACAAGGTAAATAAAAATAAATAAAAGAGGGTATGGCAAAGGCAGTGCAGCGAGCGGATCGTGGTCTGTCGTATGCTTAGATGAGGAACTGCTCTGGATGAGGGGGACGGAGAGAAGATCAAGAGGCAGTGAGGATGATCCAGGCCGTGTAAGTGGCTCTGCCCTGTTCGAGAGGATGATGCGGCCAGGGTATGGCCAGCAGCCGCTAGAAGGGGTCTCTGGAGGCGCACTAGAGACCAGGCAAGACGATCGGTCACCTTACAAGAAGCTTACATGTCGAGAGACCGTTTAGAATACTCATGTCAGGTCACCGGCCCTGTGGGGAAGAGAGACAGAATATGCTCACAAGAAACACGAGACGCGCGTGTGTGGGCCGAAATAGACGGAAAGAAGGGGGCGTGTCGATAGAAAAATAAGCATAAGGGAGAAAGGCTCGCCAAGGATCTCTGGTTCCCATTTCAACGGCCCTATGGGGAGAGGGGGTGTGGACAGCCAGGGGGACGGAGGGTGTGAACTGGGAAGGATTCGAGGGGGCGGTGGTGGAGGGGGGCAGGAATAACAGGAACCAAAGAAAGAAACTAGAAAATAAAGAAGAAAATAGAAGGTACACGCAGAAAGCAAAAGTGGAAGGTAGGTAAAGCAGAAAGTGGAAAAAGAAGGGGAAAGAAAGATGGGGAAAGGGAAACAGAGAACTGAAGAATCAAAGGATTGTTGGATCAGACAGAACGGCTCGAAGCAGGCAGAATAACAACAACAACATGCCACTGGCGGAGAAACAACAAGGCGCAGAGTATTTGGGTTTTTGCTTGTGTTGCAGTTCGTGTCGCTGGATTTGTCTTTGTTTCTGTTTCTCTTTTCTATTTCCATTTCCATTTCCCAAATCATTGTCCATTGACCCTGAGGCGGATCCGGACGGGCAAACTGGTCGATCTGCCGGGAAAGGTGGGAGGTCCTCGTCTTCGGGGAGTTTTTTAAATCAAATCGAACGCACGTCGTCCGTCATGAAACAGGCTCGACCGCGAGCCAGGCTCAGCATAAGCGTGTGCTGATCGTGCTGAACACAGAGAAAGATGTCCCTGCAGAACAGACTGCGCCTGACTGTGCCGCATCGACTACGCAGGCATGCCAGAACGCCTTAGCACGTACAAGTACTCCGTACCACGCCGAGGCCGTCGAGGCCACGCGACCCTGGCCGCAACCCTGGCCGCAAGGCACAGACAAGCCGTTGGACGGGTTCGCGGGTAAGTGACGAAGAGCAAGGAAGCTGGAGGTGAAAGCCGGCTCGAGCCTGTCTTCTTCCTCTTTTGTCATCTGTTGTCTTGCGTCTTGTTGCCATGATCTTCACGTTTGGTTCCGTGGCTGGTGGACAGCTGGTGAGGATCTTCTTCTCCCTTGGCTGTTCTCTCTGTCCCTCTCGATCGCCTTATCCGCTTGACAAATGGCAGGAGATTGCCATAATGGGGCCCTGTTAAGGCGTCGAAAGGGTAGGGGTGGGTGCAGGTAGAGGAGAATTTGAGTTTGCTGGTGGAGAGGGGTGAACCAGAAACGGGTGGGAAAAAGGAAAAAGGAAAGATAAAGGGAAGAAAAGAAAAGGCGGCGCGTGGACAGACTGGCGAAGCGCGCAAGAGCCCCGATCCTACTACAGAGCCCTCCATGCGCCGTAAGCACTACGTGGCTAGAACAGACGCGCTGAGCGTCTGCATGTAGGCAATGAATCAGCGGTGATTCGTCTCCTGTCTACTTCCACTTGGCCAGCTCGAGTTTGGGGTCCCCGAGTTTGTACTTTCGCTGACTCCTGCTGCTCTTTCGTTTCCAATTCACCTGCTCAGCTAGAGGCTGATCTGGGGCAGTGAACAAAGAAGCGCGGTGGAGCGACAGTCCTTTTGTGCAGTGACGTGCGCTTAGGGACTGAACGTATCTCTCCGGAGCCATAAGCCGCTGCGCGCCAGTGCGGTGCCTAAAGATAGACTCGAGCTAGGAAGGTGCTCGGGGCGGTGACGCCGAGCCTGGTGAAAGCTTGACCTGGTGCCTGTTGTCTCTCAATAACTCCCTCGACAGCCTTGATGACCTTGATGACCTCGATGACGTACAACGTCTATTCCTGGCAGTGGACGTGAGGCTGGTTTTGCGGCTGTTGTGATGGTGTCGCCGTTGCTGCTCGCCGGTATTTGTCAAGTTTCAGGCAGGAAGCGTGCGACGTGACAGAAGGGGAAGGCCTGAAGAAAGAGCCTGGACCTGCCGCCTGTTTACTGCTTATGCTGCCAGTCGCATTCTTCCGTGCGCCTGCCGTCAGAGCGATTTGAATTTCCTATTTTAAATCACAGACGCTGCCAACCAGAGCGGGAGAGGAAAATAGATGGGTCCATTACTCCCCGGTAACAAGTTCCATGCATACGGACGAGACGGGCTGCAACAACGCGGCAAAGGGCGAATAGACGAGAACCACGGAAGAGCGGCCACTCGATGTGCAGCAGCAAGATGAAGACCAGTTAGCACAAGCAGCCCAGAATAGAACAGCAGGGTACAGAGTACGTGTGCAATACCACACGTTGACTGGAGGTCCGTGAGATCTTGGGAAGAAAAGAAGGGAAAAGAAGAAAAAAGAAAAGAAAGGGAAAGAAAGAAAGAAAGGGAAAAAAGAAAAGAAAAAAGAAAAAGAAAAAAGAAAGAAGAAAGATCAACAGAACGGTCAGACAGTGGCTATGGACAGAGAGGCACAGACCAGGCAGACAGAAAGCGTTTCAGAATGGAAATAAATACTTAAAAATACGCTTATGCTTGCAAGGCCACTGCAACCGTTGCACGACGAACACCACGCCACAATGGAAGGAGCCAGGGGCATTCGCAGCATTAGCGCATCTTAGGTTGCATTGGCAGTGGGAGAGGCAACGGCGCGTCTTGGTTTGAGGTTAAATTGTTGATTATGTGATTGATTCATTTGGATTTTGACTGAGCTCTTTTGATTTTTGACTGAGTTCTTTTGGTTGACCTCTCTTATTTTCGACAGACTCCGTACCGACATCCCAACTGAACAGGTCAATTCGGCCGTAAATGTATCCGCAACGAACCCTTCTGCCCCCAACCTCGTCCGCTTCTTACTGGCTCTTTCCAAGCGCCGTCCCGACCCATTAGCCTCCCCTCCCCTAACTCCCCTCCTTCTCATTCGACAAGATCCGATTCCTAGCTAAGGACTGCTCCGTGCTATGGAGCACAACGACATGCCAGTAGCCACATTTCTCCTCGTGGTCCCTCCAAGGGCATCCCGATGGCATCTATCGAGTCTACCGTTCTGTACTCCGTATGCACTCGGATCGCCCTGGACAAACGGACAAGCACTGATCACCTTGGACAAGCACTGATCGCCCTGGACAAGCACCAGATTCGAGCCATGCTTCGCCCACGTAGCATACTAGCAGCTTAGCTCCCCGTCAAGAGCCGCCGGCTCTTTCCCACACGGCCCTTTTCGCTCGTCCTCCAGCCACGAGTGCGGCTTATTCCCACGGTAGCCCATATTAATGGAGGAATATACATGTACTCCGGACTCTCCATCTCCCCTAGCCGAGTCGGCTCCTTCATTGGGCCGTTTTCATCTTCTCCTCTCATCTTCCCTCTTCTTCAACATACCAGACGACACAGCTTGACTCAAGTCTGCTCCAAGAATATTCACGATCTTGTCATGTAGTATCACAGCGAGAAATCCCCCTGCCTCATTAACCGCAGCCAGGAAAACCAGGGACTTGCTATCGCCAGTGACCCGTTGTCCGTTCTTCCTCATAGCTGTACGCGTATGCTTCGTATATCCGGTAGTGCCTTGTATGCTTGTTTTATCAAGGCGTTTTTTCTTTTCCTTTTTCTTTTTTACTTTCTTTGCCCTTTTTTCTTTTCCCTTTTCCCTTCCCTTTCCCTTTTCCCTTCCCTTTCCCGTTTCTCTTCATCCTTGCTCCAGCCAATGACTACTCCGCCTCGCAAGGCTGGTACCAGGAGAGAACCACGCTTCATCTAGGCTGTGGCTTGGTCCCTAGCCCCTTCCTTATTTAATCAACCTCTCTGCCTTTATGCCCATCTCCCATCGGACGTCTATCTCGGCCCGTTGATCCTGCCCGTCAAGCCAAACTCCCTGTCAATGCCCTGCCGCAACTCGTCCTGTGCCTCTTGCTGCGTTCGCAAAGCACAAGGTGAAGGCTGGGTCCCAGGACGACGCATCGAGGCAACGGTCAACGAAACCGGCAGGTCACTGAAGGAACTTGTTAATACTCCGTATATACTCCGTACATCGTTTGTCTGTCCCAAGGCCGGAGACTCTGCATAGAGCAGTTCATTCTACGGAGCTTTTCCGACCAATCCTGTGCTCAGCCCCCACCTTTGATTTGATCTCTTCGCCCTTGGTACGGAACTGACACCGACCTTCGGATCCGAGGTCAAAAGAACTTCTCTGCAAAGATGGTCCAGTTGTGTCGTTCCCCGACTTTCTCCCAGCAAATCCGACTCTATGCAACCAGGAAGTTGCGGTCAGACTAACAAAAAAGAGGGGAGGGAAATACAGGGCCAAGGAATAGAAAACGGGACTGGTGCAGGTACGACATGCAGGCACATGGGGACGAGGTGCAGCAGCGGCATGTACGCGGGTAGTCGTCAACCACAGACGTGCCGTCCTTTCAGTGGAGGTGTCGAGGCGAGAAGAGGGAGAATCAGACAATATAACGAAAGAATGAAGGAAGCCATCTGCTATGGAGAGAAGTTAAGGTAAAGAACAAGGAAAAGGAAAGGAAAGGAAAAAGGAAAAATGAAAAAAGAATACATAAGTTTAGAACAAGGGAAAAGGAAAAAGGAAAAAGGAATACAAAAAAAATAAAAAATAAAATGAAGAAAAAAGAGACTTCATCTTCCTACAATCATCATCTCGAACCCCCTCACTTGGTTGGGGTCCAAATGCCAAGACGACGGGATAGGTAGACGGCAGACGGCAGGCGGCAGACGGCCTCTTCCTCTTGCTTCAGACCCCCGGACACTGTGCCGCACTCTATTTGCTTCAGAAACGCCACGACGGCGCTGCCCATCGGACCGAGAAAAGGATAGACAACAAGACCTCCCACCAGGGCGAGATAGATAACCCACTGTAGAAAGGTCGAAACGCGTACGTCATTCAAGGCTGAGCCACAAGTCATGAGCTTCCCGGCGCGAGGGGACTGTCCCTGGAAGGGGATGGAGACACTGACCGGTCTCGGTGTCGTATCGTCCCATTCCAAAAGAGGAGGAAGGGAAATACATGTCTGGACAGCGGCTACGGCACAGCTTGCTACCAGCCCAGGACCCAGCCCTATATGGAATGGAGGGGGTGGGGATGGGAAATGGTGAATGGGGGATGGGAGGAAATCGGCGGGAGCCTGAATCACTGATCCCGGAACAGAGCCGGACAGGTTAAAGATGTGGCAGAGAGGTCCTCCGTCTCTACATGGGCAGGAGACGGGAAGGGAAGAGAAAAATTGCGTCTGGAGAGGGACAGAGAGAGAGAGAGAGAACGGCCATACACAAGGTCAGAGCCTTTGTTCACATGAAGCGAACGGCCCGGAAGACATCCAGCCTTCAACAAACTGCAACCTGCTGTGCTACCGAGCCACAGCACAAACCTGTCCTGCTGACAGCTCTCTCTCTCCTTCTCTCTCTCTCTCTCTCTCTCTCTCTCTCTCTTCTCTCTCTCGCACACCACGAGCTTGCGAAGCGTCATGCGTACACTCCCCCCCTTCACCAGGAAATCAAAATTGTAACGGCTCATGTCATACCATGGCGGACAAGCCACCGTTGCTGCCCATACCTGTTCAGCTGCAGAGGGGAAGGACGCCAAGTCATCATCATCGACCGATGACGACGCCGCGACCGCATGTTTTGGCTGCTGCCCTCGAGCTTGGGGGAATACAAAACAAACACTTGCCTCCTCTGTCATCCCACGGGACATTTCTCTGGGCCACGGAAAAACTCTTGTCATTATTGTACGCCCCCAGGCCACGAAAAAGAGAGATGAAAGAAGAAAACAGAGAGGTTCGGCAAGTCGTAGGACACATGAGACGTTGCCGGAACTCGCCGCGATGTCTTGCTGCTGAAACACCGGAAACATAAAAAACCTCCATTCTCCGAAGAGCTGTGTCGTTCGCTGTGTAGTACAGGGCGCACCCCGCTGTAAGAGCTAAAAGAAAACAGATAACCAAAAGAAAAAGAGAAAGAAAAAAGGAAAGAGAGAAGAGAGAAGAGAGAAGAGAGAAAAGAGAAAAGAGAAAAGAAAAAGGAAAAAGGAAAACAAGAAAAAATGCTGTGTCGCAGTAAGTCCGACGCAACCCATCAAACAACATCGAGCAAGTCCCATGTCCCATCTAGGCATGTTTTGAGGATGCAAAAACGAAGAGCAAAGTAAAGGGAGGATGGGAGAGGACGAAAAAAGACGCAGAAGCCTCCGATAATGCCCCGTCTACAGCGCCCGGATCCGCGCCTTGAAAATGTCTACCTTGTCGTCGTAAAACACAATTTCCCGTAGCCGCAGCCGCACCCGCCGTGCCGCCGTCGGCAGGTCTCCACCCAGCAGCTGCGAGTCGTCGTCGTCCGAGTCGCCGCTGTCCAGGTCGTCCCCGCCGCCGCCGTTGTTGCCGTTGCCGTTGATGTTCGGCATCGCTCCGACAAAGAGGTCGCTTTCGTCGCCGTCACTGTCGTCGCCGTCATCGTCATCGTCCAGGCCGCCACCACCTTCATGATCATCGTCCTCGTCATCCTCGTCATCCTCGTCGTCCTCGTCCTCGTCCTCCGCGTCCTCGTCCTCGTAGTCCACCTCCCCATCCCAAGACGACGTCTCGCTGACGCTGCCACCAAGCGACCCGTCCGTGCTCTCTGCCGCACCGACACCGCCGCCGTCCAGCCCGCTGCCGGATCCAGACACGCCACGCGCCCGCGCCTTGTCCCGGCGGCCGCGCGACTCCACTACCTCGTAACACTTGCTGTCAATGCCGATGAAGCACAGCTGGATGTCCGGCCGCAGCGTCACCACATTTGCAATCTGCATCGCCAAGTCCTTCTTCCGGTCAAACGTCTCGTCCTCGTCACCCATAATATAGTCGCCGACGTATTGTAGGTGAAGCGCCCGCAGCTGTGCCAGGTTCGGCAATCTTTGTAGGAACATGTGCTGCAAGGTTAGTCTCTTGCTCTCTTTCTGTCTCACACTCTCTCTACCCCCCTTTCAACTTACCCAGATCTGGTAGTTGAGGGCCACCGACAGCTCCTGCAACTTGGGCATGTGTCCACTTGTGATGAACGAAAGCGTCTCTTTCGTCAGCAGCCATGGGCGCCGAAGGCTGGACTCATTGCCCGGCGCATCTTCAATCAGCAGTTTGCGAAGACTTCCGCAGTGCGGCTTGATGGCATTGCGGAAGATCTCTTGGATGGTGACACGGCTCCTCCGGTCAGCGTGGGGCGGCGTGTACAAGAAAAGCACCTCCAGCGAGTTCGGCGCCAGCGTATCCTTGATAAATGCCAAGAGCATCTTCGTGACGCAGTCCGTGCGGATTTTTTTGATCGCAAGATGGTAACGGCTTGGCGCACCGTAGCAGGACCCGTGCCCCGAAGCCGTTGCCATTGGTGCCCCGAAGCCGCGATCAACCGTGCCGCTGGTAGGCCGGAAATGCTTCCGCAGTTGCCGCCACAGAGACACGTGCTGCGGGCAGCCCAGAATCGTCAGCGTCGTGAGCATCGTCCAGTCCACGGCCCGCACGAGCACCTGCATCGACAGCGGCACGCGTTCCAGCTCTAGCGTCGTCAGCTTCAGTTTCCTGTCCAGGCGCGAGCATAAGGATGGATTCGCTGTGTCATCCTCATCGTCGACATGCAAGATGTTTCCATGAGCATCGGCGTTGTTTGGCGGGTTGAGAGAAGTCGTTGCGTGTGCTGCTGCCGTATGTGATGCCGATGCATCGTCACTGCTGCTCTCGCTTCTTCCTTGCACACCGTCTGCAGCACCGACTGCTGACGTGGAAGGCAGCACCGCCTCGCCACTTGTCAACGCCCCATTTGTCTGGCAGCCAGGTGCAGGCGTGGACCCAGCCGCAGCGCCATGCGCGGTTTTCGTGCTCGGTTTCCGCCGGATGTCGTGAATGTGCCCAACCAAAATGCCAAGCACGCCGCCCAAGCGGCGGTCGCCAATACGGCTCTCGCCGGGCCAAAACGCATCGGGGTCGACTTGCTGCAAGCCTAGCCCATCCCACATCTGCACAAAATCGCGGTTGACGGCGTGGGCCGCAATCCCGACGCGCAGCTCGGTCAGGCGGCTTTGCGACCGCTCGATCAACACGGCCATTTCGTCCAGATAGGAAATGTCATCAATATCAACAACGGAGAGGCTGCGCACCGGCGGAACGACGCTAAAAGTCGGGAACTCGACGTGGCTGGATGCGTACGGGATCGGTGGCCGCGGCTGCGGGTGTGAGCCGTGGGACGGGAGCATGATGCCAATGGGCGTCATAGTGCTTCCTTGCGGCAGGAAGTTGGGCTGCGGAGTATGCGCCAGGCTTGGGCTCGCCGATCGCGAGAAGCCCGGCTCTGAAAACGAATTGTTGTGCCAGCGGATCCAGATTCGTTCCAGTTTGCACTCGTTGTGCTCGGGATCAAAGTCGGGAAGCGAGGCGAGTGCCATAAAGACGTCGGACACTACGCCCGTGGGCATGTCCCAGATAAAGTTCTCTAGATTTTGCATCTTTGCAACGCACATGGCCACGAGCGTGTTCAGCAGCTTGCCGCTCTCCTTGTTGATCAGGTAATCGGCCACCCACTCCGTCGGGCCGTTGCCGAGCGAAAACTTGCGCGTATACTTGGCATAGTCTGGCGTGTCGAACCTGTCATCGCGCATGCCGCGGCCGCTGTTCTGTTCGGCCTTGGCTGCGGCAGACAAAAGGCCTCGGCCGCGGCGGCGCGCAATCAGATCCTGGCGAAGCCTTTTGGTTGTGCGGGCAAAGGCGCTACCGAGAGAGAGGGTTGTGAGGCCGTACGTAAGGGCATCAACGCTCTTCCCTTCTGATACCGACGCTGTTGGATCAGGCCACACAATATCAAAGCGGCTGTAGATATGGGGGATGGCGACATGGTAGAGGGTGGAATTGGACAGAGCCAGGGCGGTCAGGTCATTTGTGTGCGTAATCTGGTGAAAGTCAGCTTCGGGATCGGAGCGTCAAAAGACAGTAGAAAAGAGACACACCTCCTGAACGATCAAACGTAGAATATCGAGCGGTAGCTCTAGTAGAGACAGAGGTTTCTTAGCAGGCGGAGTGCTGTCTACGCCAGCAGCCATGTCGTCTGGCTTCTCGCTCAACACAGACTTGGCCGCCGTCTTTACAAGCTTCTGGCTGGGGACCACGGGAGAGTTGGAGGCACCAGTGCTGCGCAGTTGGTGGGCAAGTGGGGAGATGATGGATGGCGGCATTGTCGGCGCCATGGGCAGAATGGAAGCGGCAGACGCGGTTGTTGGTGCTGTTGCTGGGGCCGAAGCTGCTGCTAGTGCTACATCCGGAGCTGGACCGGCCAGGCTCGGGGGATCGGAGGAGATATAGCTCGGGGGATCGGAGGGGATAGAGTTCGGGGGATCGGAAGGGATAGAGCTCGGGGGATCGGAAGGGATAGAAGCAGCGAGAGCCGTCGTCATAGTTGGGGGAGCAGTGGTGGTAGTAGCGACGATGACAGGATCGTGGTCGGCAGAGAAAAAGATATCCTCAGACAGGAACGTAGGTGGTGCAGCTGACGGCGCTTGTGGCTGCGGCAAAGCTTCGAGCGGTGCCTGAACAGGTGTGTCGGGAGATGTGTAGGCGTCTGCGGCAGAGCCAGACGGTGTCGGCACCAATTCATGAGCATCGAGGAAGGTCGAGGAGGCAGGTAGTACATCTGTCTGCGAGCTACCCTCGGCTAGCCTCTGAGCCTCTGCACCTGGTGCGGCCATGGCGGAGAATCTTAGCGGCTCTGGTGACGGCCAAGCATAAGCGACGATGCGTTCGACGGGTAGATAGGAGACGGTGACGATGAATGGGGCGATCAGGTTTGTATGCTATTGTCCGGACTGCGGGGAAGGCGGCGGAAGCAGTAATGATACTGGCAGAGGATGAGGAGAGGCAGGGAAACGCGGTGAACAAGAATAAGAACGCTGACCAAGGTCTAAGGAGTCCAGAGAGTCGAGAGAGTCGAGAGGGGGATGAGTGGGAATCGTTGAAGAGTGTCCCGTCCGGAGTATTGAAGGTTGCAGACGCCAGCGAAACGGATATAGGGTAGGGGAGGGTGGCCGCACGCTTGAAATTGGGATCACAGAGTTGATGAGGCCGGAGTACGGAGCAGGTAGTTAGGACATGTGAGGAGAGAAAAATGTGAGGCGGCAGGAAGACGACGCTTAGTACGGAGTACTCCGTATTCTGTTGAGTGGTAGAGTTGCTGAGGAAGCCAGAAGATGCAGCTCCCAAAGTGGGGCAAGGTAACCTCCGCCCCCTCGACGACACTTCAGGCAACAGTGGCCAATCAGGAAAGAGAAAATAGTCACTTCGGGCAAGGCTCGGCAGCGCCTGAAGAGAGTACCTATTTGACCATGGCTGTCTACAAGAGAGCGTGCGTACTGAACGTAAAGCTTGTAATTTTGTGTTATTTGTTGAACATGTACGGAGTGAGTACACTTTTGCTTGACCCCGGTTGTGAAAAGCAGAAGTGGCTGGTGCTTTGATAGGACAGCCCCATGAGCCAGCGGACATAACCTCCTGGGCCACGCTAACCTCCTGTGGCCAGCCGTGTGTTTCTGCCTGACAACCTCCTGCCTGACAGGTCTCTAGAACAACAACACCATTTCACCATCTCGTAATCTGTCCTTCTTCCTAGTCCTTCACTGCTCTACGCCTTCGGAACACCTGTCCTCCTTCGTCTCAACAGCCTGGGGACCATCTCACAGCGCCGCCAACGACTGTCCATAAATACTCCTCACACGACCCCTCAGCCGGACCTGTTGCCTTGCGGTAATAGCAAGCAGCTCCCCGCCCCGCCACCTTTTCCTCAGCCCCGGCTTTACATCTTCCACCACTCTTCATCATATTCTTCCTGTCTTTCTCACGCTCCTCTCTCTCCCCTCTGTCGTTCTTGGCTGCGTGCCTGTCACCAGCCGCCTGTGCCGCTCCCCGCGCAGCTACCCTATTTGCCGCCAAAAACGGCTGGCCCATTGCCGCCACAACCATTGCCAAAGAAGACTGGCCGACCCCTCCTCGATCGCGTGGATTGCATTTATATACGGAGACTCCGCGATAGCCAGGTACTCGTCAAGATCTTCTCAAAGGTGCTCTTGAAGCTGTTTTACCGGTGCACCAACCCTCGCGACTGCTCTGAGAGACGGATAGCCCCAACGTGCTTACGACTTCATCCCCGCCCGCCTTTCCCGCCCACCGTCCGTCGACGTCACTGCTCACCATGGCTCAGTTTTTCGAGGAGCTTTGGGAGTCCATCTTTACGCCCGGCCCGACGCCCTCGTTGTTGATCGCCACAAACGTTACATTTGCCGTCCTGCAGGTTGTCCTCTTTGTGCTCCTGCTCGCCACACACTCGATCCACTTCATCGTCCTGTCCTTCCTGTCCGGTGGTCTCTGGTGGGCTATCAACTGGTTTGCACGGGAGTTGAAGGTGGCACGCGAGGAGAACGAGGGAAAGGAAGAAGAGCAGAGGCGCATCCAGCGGCGCCGGGCAGCTGTCGCAGCAGCCACGGCGAACGTATCCACAGACAGCGAAACGGAGGTGGAAGAGGCGAAACAAAGCCGGCAACAGCAACCGGTGGCAACTGGACGCGCAGCGGACAACGGCAGCGAGGTGCGGCAACGGACAACGGCGGCCATAGCTGTAGCGCAAGCGGAAGCGCAGACAGACAGCGGAGGCAGGGCACCGACAGCGGCAGCGGCGCCACGAACAGCAGCAGAACCAGACACGACAGGATCAGGGATTGCTGGCAGCCAGGGAAGCCAGAAGAGCTCGTCACAGAGCCTGCGGCTGTCGGGTGGCCGGTCGGCGGCGAGCACGGAGGACGAGTGGGAGAAAGTCTCGGAGAGCGAGGAGAAGGGGGAGAACTGAGGCGTCCAGGCGCGTTCATCTCTTGACGTTGGCCTAGGGCTGCCTCAACGCAGCCTGCCATTGGGGGTAGAACCCAGCCAAGGAAGTTCGTTTTTCATCGAAGCTCTCCGAAAGCCGTCAGTCGCTCTCCTGCCCTGTACATAGCGATTTTAGCGACCGCATGGCCCTTTTCAAATGTCACCAGATAGTCCTCTATTTAGAAGAACATAACAGCGATCTGAAAGAAAAGTACACGGAACAGAAAACGCAGTAAAACCGCAGGGATCTTCGGGCGCGAGATCATGTCATCGAGGGAGCATGTTTGAAAGCGGTGAGATGCGGCAGTATTTGGCGCCAACCGGGAAGAGCTTCGAATTTTGGCCCAAAACCTCAACGCACGTCAAACGGTCAAACAGCCCTTTTCGCATCCCAGCCCACCGCGACACCGGCCACGACGCTTGAGGAAGCCTTCTATCGCACCCTTCTTTCTCAGGCACGCTTTAATTTCTTTGTACCGCCGCGCTCCTTTTCTCCTGCCTCACGACTTGACTGTTGCCCATCATGAAGCTCGTCCGGTACGTCGCGTTATCCTCGTCGCTCCTCACCACTCCCCTCCCTTTCCCTTTCCCTGTGCTCTGCCTCTGACTGACCGCCACCCCTAGGTTCTTGATGAAATGCGCCAACGAGACGGTGACCATTGAGCTCAAAAATGGCACCATTGTCCACGGCACCATCGCGTCCGTCTCGCCCCAGATGAACACGGCGCTCCGCAACGTCAAGATGACACCCAAGGGCCAAGACCCCGTCCCCCTCGACACCATGAACCTGCGCGGTAGCACCATCCGCTACTTCATCCTGCCCGACAGCCTACCCCTCGACACCCTGCTCGTCGACGACGCCCCCAAACCCAAGAACAAGGCCCGCAAGGAGTCCGACCGCGGCACTGGCGGCCGCGGCGTCGGCCGTGGGCGTGGACGGGGTGGTCGGGGTGGTGGCCGGGGCTTTGGCGGCGGCCGCGGGCGGGGATTCCGTGGTGGCCGGGGCTAGTGTGGGACGTGCGAGCAGTGTCGGGAGGCGTGTCCATTTTCGGGTTGCTTATTCCCCCCTTTTTCTCTCTCGACTGCCTTGTTGGCTCGTTCGACTGCTTCGTTGGCTCGTTCGACTGCTTCGTTGGCTCGTCTCAACGTGTCCGCCAAATTGGCCCGTCGACTGAAGTGCGCCGCGCGTGTGTCGTCTGTCCGAGAAGGACAGCGGCCTTTATCGCGACTTGGCTGCGTCTTGGACGCCTTGGACAGAGGGACGAATGGGAGAAAGATCTGAGCCTGTTATGGTGACTTTGGTTGTCCTTTTGGGGAGGGGGGCTTGGTATGACTTTCTTTTTTGTGCAGATTATGTCTTTCACTTTCACTTCTCGACGGCGTTCACGGCAGACAGAAAAAAGGATTGCGGGTCGGTGATTCCCTTCCATATAAAACTCTGAACAAATTACAACCTTGCAAGAGGATTCGACGAAATCAAAAATCTATGAGATACAAGATGCGAGACAAACATGTCGACTGGTCGACTGACAAAAACGACAATAATCAAAAGACCAGTAACGTCCATCTGTCGCCAGGAGATATGCAGCAAAAGTGGGACAGTGTAGAAACCACGGACACAAGAAATCAAAACCAGATCGTTCTCCCAGCACGCCCTCCTGCTCTTCACTTCGTCTCGAAGCTGTACTTGAGCCATCCGCCAAGGGCGCGTAGCGACTCCCACCGCACGTTCTCGTCCGCCTCGCCCATCAACTGCATCACGCGCGTCTTGAGCCCCAGCTTTTCGAGGCTGCTGCGCTTCTCGGGCACTTCGCGCACCAGCGCGCCAACGTCGTTGCACGCAATTGCCAGCACCGCCTTGTCGTTGTCCCACGGCTTGGCCATGATCTCGGCCAGCTTGCGCGGGATGGCACCGTTGTCCGCCTCCAGGATGCGCCGCGCATTCTCTGCCCAGAACACCGTGTTGCGGTGCGGCGGCGACCAGCGCAGGTGGCCCGAGTTGACCTCGGCCACGTACTCATCAAACGTCGTCTTCGTCGCCGTGTAGTCATCCAGCAGGTCGCGCAGCTGCTGCACGTCGTCCTGCAGGTCCGGGTCGGCATGCTGCCGCGCTGCCACGTTCCGCAGCAGCGACGGTAGGCCGGCCAGTACGGCCGTCGGTAGCAGCGTCGCGCGGTTGGCTGACAACAGGTTGAGAAGCGTCGACGTCAGCAGACGTGTCGTCTTCTCTTTTGGTGACAGCCGTAGCAGCTGCGTGTACAGCAGGACAACGTCGTATTCGCTAGAGGTAAAAGGAGGGTTAGCCAAGCCGAATCGATTTTGATAGGACAGCGAAACATAGAAGACCGTTACGCACTCATTCAGGTCGTCTCCGACCATCTCGCCGTCAAAAGACAGCTGCCAGAGCACTAGCAGTACGTGGTATAGCAGCTGCAGGCCCACACCGCCGCCAATGGAACCCTCCGGCACCGCACCGAGGCGACTGCCCGCGGCACCTGCTCCTGGCCCTGCGCCTGCGCCTGCGCTACCCGGCGTCGACGTCCCGTTGGTGCCACCACCTGTCGCACGCCACAGGCCGGCGGACGTGTCGTCGCCGCCGCTCGTGCTCACGCCGGCGGCCGTGCGCAGGATCTTGATCAGCGGCGCCACAGTCTCGCTGCGCTGCGCCCAGAATTGCTTGCGCGTCGCCCGGCTGTATAGCAGCGACGACGACTCTAGCACGCCAATGTCCTGCAGGCCGGCATCGTTGCTCTGCTGTACTAGTGTCGACAGGTAGCTCAGCAGTGCCGGCAGCGCCCGCTCGAGCGTGGCAGGCGACTCGTCGCGCGATGCCGACAGCAGCGTCGACAGCACCGTCGCTGTCAGCAGCGGGATCGGGTCGTCCGCATTGTTGGAGTGGGCTAGCAGAGGGAGAATGTTGCGGTAAGGATCGGGGCGGCCGGAATCAGCGTCCGCCGCGATGGCTTTGGCCAGTGCCGGGATGTGCTCGAGCAGGTCGTTCAGCAGCACGAGGATGTACTGGATGACATCGGTACGCCGCGCAGCCGATTGCAGCACACTCTGCTGGTCACTGCCGCTGCCACCCGCAAACAGTATCCGGTAGCCGTCCAGATCGCTCTGGACGGCATGCCGGCGCGCATCTCTCTTCACCTTATCCACCGCCCGGATCTTGGCCAGCTGCCACTCCAGCACCGTGCCGGCCCGCAAAGCGCCATCCCAAGGAATAGGCCGCGTGCGAATGTTGCTCTGCAGGGCCGTCAGGTACGTGGGCGCATTGACGGACATGACGACGGGAGGGGGGTAGAAAGGACGGCTTATGAGGTGTCGAGGACTCGAGGGAACAAATCGGCCGAGTCGAGATATCTCACGCTGGCGAGGGAATGGAGGATGCGTGTAGACGTGGGAGGTATCAACGAGTGATGACAGGAAGGGTATTCACGAGAATCGTGGACGCCACCGGCCGGTTCGGTTGGGATGAAGAAACCGAGATAAGTCTGCTGAGATCGATGAGCGCAATTGTCGTCGAAGTCTCTCCTGCAACCACGCCCCACTAAGCTCTCCAAGCTTGGGCCACAAAATGCCGCGTCCACTTGCCACAGTGTGAGGCTGGTGTGATAAGATAAGGCGAAGGGTGTTCCTCCAGTGGAAGACCAAGGCAGGAGAGAAAGAGAAAGAGAAATGAAGAAATAACATGTACGGAGCTTCTCGTCCACTTCTTTAGAGAAGAACATCCGACTGGCTTTTCTGCTAACCTTGTGCATTGCGTGCGTTCAAGCTCAGGATAAATCTCCACGGTCATGTAATGTGACTAATCCGTCGTCCCGCCAGCAGAGGAGGGGCTCGCATCGTGAGTAAACATCCCGCAGCTATCACGATGAGTGGGTGCATACGATTGGTCCGATGCGCCAAAACCGTCCCACCTGCCAGCGCAGACGGAGGTCCAGCTTCTCGCCACTTGGCATGGCTTGTCCTGGCTGCAAACTGTCGAAGACAATGCCGAGGGACGGAATTTCATCAGCGGGGCAGCTTTACTGATACTAAATAACGGAGATGGGATGACCTCAGTGAAAATGCACGAGGTTGGGCTGTCGGGAGGCTGGGGGAAATGAGAAGCTCCCAGCCGGGCGGCCCGTCAAGCACAAACACCCCTGTAAGACAGCCTCAATTTTCTCGTACCGCCTGCCACCACCCAGACAGCGCTATTAGGCGTCCATCTGCCCAGCCATTTTATTTCCTGGTTTTTGTTAGCACCTGCAGCCTCTCTAATAACCTCTCTTTTAAGACCAACCATGCGGCCACTTGCATTCCCAGAATTTCCGCTCTCTGTTTTTACGACTATTCTTTTGCTCACTCTTCCTGTGGTACTTTGTTTACTTTTCTATTATTCTTCTCCTGCAAGCATCCGACTGCACGTCGCCAGCCGTCTTCTCTCCAACAGTTCCTGGTCTGACGCGACCGCTTGGATAAGCTTCTTTCACCTCCACGGCTACGGGACAAGCCGAGACGACCGCCAGTCCAAGTACAAAACTGGACCTGTCAAGCGGCTTTTCCACATTCCTCAGCGCCGTCTCACCTGCCACGCTGTGTTCAACGCCGCTTGCCCTCGTCCCTCACCGACACTTTCGCCTCAACCCCACCTCACCACCGCATCTCACATTCCAGTCAGCCGGACAAGGTCCTGCTTGACTGTCACCAGGCGTTGTCCTGCTGGGCGGCGCCCGACTAACACCTTTCCTGGTGTGAGCCTCGACATAAATAAGTCCCTGACCGGCGCATCGCATCGCAATGTTGCAAAACCTGCTCGCAGGCCTCCGTCCGGACGGCCGAGCGCAAAGTTTCACCGCTTTGCTTTCTCTCGCACTCCTTGCTACCCCTGCCGCTGCACATCCCTATCCGAAAGACGACGCCCATGACGCTGGCCTTGGCTTTCTCATGCCGCGCGACTGCGCCCAGTACTGCGGCTACAACAACCAGTACTGTTGCGGCTCCGGCCAGGTGTGCTACACGGCCAACGGCATCGCCGGCTGCAAGAACACGGCTGCCGGGGGCGGCTACAACCTCTACACGACTACCTGGACCGTGACCGAGACGTTCACGAGCACATTCAGCTCCCTCTTTCCTGCTGCAACGACCATCTCCCCGGCGGCCTGCGTTCCCCAGCCGGGTACCGGGCAGATTGCCTGCGGCAGCATCTGCTGCGCCAGTTGGCAGTACTGTGCCTACGAGGGCCAGTGCATGGCGAATGCCGGTGCTGGCGGCGGAGGTGGTTTCGGCGGTGGCGATGGCGGCACTCCTGCAACAACCACGGCCGCCGCGACCACCTACTACACCACGTACACCAGCAGCGGTGTGGTCGTCACGACGGCCTACAGTGCACCATTCCGTGTGACGTCTGGCACGAAAACCACTGCCGGGGGAACCACCGCCACAGCTGTTGGTGCCTCGGGCACAAGCACCGCCGTTGTGACCTCGAGCACGTCCGGCCATCTCTCTGGCGGCGCCATTGCCGGTATCGTCATCGGCACACTGGCAGGCATCGGTCTTCTGATAGCCCTCTGCGCCTGCGTCATCGTCCGCGGTCTTTGGCACACCGTACTCTCTATCCTGGGTCTCGGCAAGCGTCGCGAACGCGAAGAGGAGACGACCGTCGTCGAAGAGGAACGGTACCGCCGCCACAGCGACGGTCGTTCGCATCACGGCTCCTGGCATGGCAGCCGTCCACCTCCGCCCGTCCAGGAGAAGAAGAGTAGCGGTGCGGGCTGGCTGGGTCTTGGTGCTGCGGCCGGGGCGCTTCTGCTGCTCCTCGGCCTCCGCCGCAAGAAGGACCACGTTGACGACCGCCGGCGCCCTCTGAGAGCTCGCAGCGATGTCAGCAGCGACTACTACAGCGGAGTATACTCATCGTCTGGCCCTAGTAAGTGTCTGGATGCTGTGTACGACCACCTCCATGTGTCATGCTAACAACGGCTCTAGGCAGCGCTTCACGACGATCGAGAGGAACGCGAAGCAGTCGGCGTAGTGATCCGACGCGCGTGTCTCGCGCTTCACGTCCGTCGCGACAGTCGCGGCACTCGCGGCAGTCGCGGCAGTCCCGAGCATCTCGCATGTAGACGGCAGACGGCTTTCTCTCTCTTCTTGTTACGATCTTACTGAATCTGCAACTGTATACACTTTGGTTGGCTCTGCCATCTTTCCCTCCATCATTGCGACGGCGTTCCGGATTCAAAAGAAGGCACGATTTGTTTTGCTACATCGACCATGCTTTCGCTGCATACGGCCTTTACATTTTTACATATATTACCAAATAGTTAATGATGACTCTTGCCAAAAGAACTGCGATCAAGACAAGTCCAGGCACACGCGTCAACACTCAACGTAGAGAATCGAAGGCCTGCCGTTGTGGCATTCGACTTGAACCTGCCGTGTAACAGCTAGGATGACGCCCTCGACGACTGATAGTAGATGTATAAAGCCTTTTTTCATTTTTTTACGGAAGATCTTCGAAAATAACCCTCCCGTCCTGATTTTATCTTTTTTCAGATGGAGAATCGTCCCGTCTGCCCCGTAAAGGTTGATTGTGTGTTGGTGTGTGTGTGAGAGAGGTAAAACAAAAGCAAAGCCGCAAACCGAGAAGCCGTGAAAACCAGGATTTACTCCTCCAGAATGTTGCCCTTCTCCGACACGTACAGACCATCAAGGAACTGTGAATGGGTTAGCGGAGACGGTCACTTGGGCGAGGGGACAATGGAGAGAGCAGAAGAAAAAGAAGAACAAGACGCACCTTCCGGATGTCCTTGTTCCGGACTTTGCAGACCTGCTGGATGTCTGCGGCGCTCTGGGACACGGCCTCGAGCGAGTTGCCTTGCAGGATCAGCTCGTCCTTCTGCGCCTTGGAGATCTCGACGTCGACGCCAGGCTGGGCAACCACCCGCCGCACAATCTTCTCGCCGATAAAGTTGCGGATCTCCACCTCGAACAGGCCGGTCTCGGCGTTCTTGTCCAGGTTGACGTTGATCGGGAAATGCGCGTAGACGTAGCGCATCTTGTACTTGAAGCCCTTGGTCACGCCGATGATCAGGTTGTTGATCAGCGTCCGCACCGTACGCAGCGTGGCCACGTTCTTGCGCGAGCCATGGTGGATCTCGATCTGGATCACGTTCTTCTTGGGCTTGGAGAAGTTGACCGCCAGGTGGTTCAGGTTCTTGGTGAGTTTTCCTGGATACGGATGCGGTCAGCTATCGTTGCTCGGTCGTCTGTCGTTTCTCTTTCTCTCATCGACGCTCCCATACGCCCGAGTCCCCTCATGTTTCCTAGTCTTCTCCTTCTTCCTTTCCCCTCCTCCCAAATGCATTCTGAATTCTTACCTCTCGGGCCCTCAACGGTAACGAGTCTGGACTTGATGTGGACCTTGACTGCAGAGAGTTTGTCAGCATTTTTCGAGCTTGAACCGAGCTTGAACAAGAGTATCCATCCTCGCGCGCATGCAGCCGTCCCCGGTCGGCCGTGGAGATAGCGGTCTGTCGTGATCGAGATCGTCAGGTTGCTGTACAGGTCGACCTCTTCGCTGTGTTGTCGGCGTCTCGTCGCGCTTGACACGGAGCAAGCTTTCTTCGTGGTCCGTGGCCAATGCCTAGAGTCCGAGCGAGTCTATCCATCCAGAGCCTGTGCTCAGAGAGCACAACCGCGATTCTCAATCGCTACTCCCTGTTTGTTGCTCGGCATTTGCGGTGACTCCCAGTTGGACGCACATCACGGTGACGGTCGAGAATCTGTGTCCAAAAAGACAGCACCGTAGCCCTTTTTCACCTGGGGCTGTCGTCGTCGTTGTTGTCGTTGTCATCGTTGTCATCGTTGTCATCGTTGTCGTTGTCGCAGTCCGACCAGTCGCATGCGCACGAGAGCTTTCCAACAAGACCAATGCAGCAGGACTGTGTATTTACCTCCTTCCGGAATCTCCAGAGTCTCTTCTGAGTGAATGTACTTCATCTTAAATGGTCGTCGGTCCGCAAGAAAAGAGATGGCCGAGTTGTGGTGACGGTGTTGCGGGTTGTGGAGGGAGAGTGAAAAGCTGCGAGGAAGAGGGGACCTGACGAAGAAGTTCGTGAAGCCGCTGCTTAATTTTTTCCTCTCAGGGCAGGACAAAATGGCTGCACTAACTTTTCGAATTTTTTACCGCCTGCCCGCTCATTGCGAAAAATAGTTAGTCCGAGCTCCGAGATACCCCACTCTATACGTAGGGTTGCAGATAGCACGTGACCGTATGACGAAAGCAACTGGAAGTTGCCCAGCCTCGTTGTTTTCCTCGATCTGAGGTCACATGACCTGTACGATAAGGCAGCGGAGAGAACGGAGCTCACGAATGTCACATAGACTAGGGCTGTTTTGTACTGGTACCTGCTGTCCTTTAATTACAGCAGGAAAAGGGGTGGCTGGGGTGCCCATACGTTAAGCGGGGCACGCCCAAGGTCTTC